>JAMLFT010009931.1:0-12254 GCA_026544285.1 Pachyrhizus erosus
TAATATAAAAGAAATTAAAAAACCAAATTTACATGTTTTAATTTTAAAAAAATCTAAAACATAATTTATATAATAAAAGGTTAACATTAAATTTATTAATTAACTCACCATTATTTGTCCTGTTACAACATCAACATGTGACAGCATTCGATCTCAGCTAGCTCCTATGAACCTCGTCGTTCACAACATATTCATTCTGTTGGTCATAATTTTCAGCATCTAAATGAGACTTATTTAACAATTGAAGCGTTGTCCAGAGAAAACATCTTCTTCGTTCGAATTTGGTTACTTTTCATGCAAACATTAACATATCAACTCATTAAGAAAGGATACTTCTATAACCTTATTATTTCCAAATATAATATATTAATTGATTTCTAAAAGTAACCCTATATTTTCTTATTGATTGTTCGCATATAATTAAAGAAACAAGAATAATTATAAAATAATGTCTATAATTTTTAAAAGAAAGAAAAATAAATTTCTCTATATTAATCAATTTTTGTATAAGCTGAAAAATATTAATAATTAAAGTAATTATAAAATAAAATTCTATCACTTTTGAAAAGCTATTTTTACTATATTCAGTAATTATAATTTTTCTTATATTCAGTTATTATAATTGTGATAACAAAAGAAATTATAATAAAGGTAAAAAATAGGTATAATAGCCACCTTTATTAAAAGTTAACCGAAAAAGAAAACATGTGTAATCCTAATCTCTGTTTGTCTTATAAAATTTATTTATAATAATGATATCACACTTGTTCAAGGACAAAATTTTCCCCACATATCAACAATGATTTTTGTTTCTTGCAAACAAGCTTCAACTTTAAATGAAATACCTCTTTTGTTTTCTTACCTTAAATTCCAATACTACAGTCTAATTTTAGTTGCATGGGTATCTTTTGCTTGAAGCAACAAAACAGGTGTCCACCGTAGACAATTTACACAAAAGTACCAAGCGTGCACGACATGACTACAGTGCCAAAATTGGCAACTGGCAATTTGGCATGAATAATTAGATAAAATATTTCGATTAAATGAATAAAATTAAAGTGTCAAAAATATATTGTAGTCGAATTTAACATTTAATCGGGCTTTATTTGATCCAATTTGAAGCAGATTAATTTATAGTAAATTTCTAACTTTACAATTATCATAATTAATAATTACTAATATTTATTTATGAACTTAAACTACACTTAATCTATTACAAATTAAATTTGTAATTGACCTTCCTGCAACGATTATCCAAAATCCAAATGGACCGGCCTATCCAAATTGAAAAGTAAGTGGACGTTGTTCAAATTAAAAGGCCCATTGTCTGTTTTTGTGTTTTTGGGAACTATTGCCTCCTATTTCGTATTTGCTAGATCTTATGTTTGTTCGATTCTAAGGATGTCTTGTGGCTGTAAGAGTGACATGTCAGCAATTTTTCCTTTTCTCAATTCTCAGCCAAAATTTCTTCCTCCTCAAAAATTAAAATATACAATTTTCCAATAAACTGTATAATTAACAATTTAACATTATATTATTTTTCTAATCAACTTCAGCATCATTTTAGGTGTAGCTGTTGCATTCAACAGTTATTTTTTAATTTTTACTTTATAATAATAATAATAATAACAATAATTGTAGCAATATTTATGGCTGAGATTGTGTCCATTAATTTACAACTTCAGCAACCCAAGTTCAGAGAGTTTGGAACCAGCTTATTTTCACTGGAATTGGATTTAGAATTATGGCTCAGTTATTGTCTCCAGTGTGTATAGAGGCTCTGAAAATCCACAACCCATCATTGAATTTTTGTTCAAGAAGCTCATGGCGGATGCTGCTGAAGACTTCAAGTCCTTGCACATTTGTGACACACAGTGGTAAACGAAGAGGGTTTGGCAGAGTGAGAGTTACTGCTGAAGATTCAGTTTCTCCCACTGAGACCATTGCAGATGACTATTATGCAGTTCTGGGACTGGTGATGCATCAAACCTTGACTTCCTTCTCTTTACTTTCTGCTCAAAATATTCGTACACACATACACACATATAATCTAAGAAGTCTTTGAGATTAAAAAAACTAAAAGTCTTGAGCTTATTGTAATCATTAGCCATGGTCTGATTTTTTTCATAAAGGGAAGTAAGTTTTTTGACCCTTCATAAAAGTTGGGTGGATTTTGCTAAATCTTATGTATTATAGTGAGATATATATACACGCACATATATAATATATAGTATGAATAATAATTAAATATTTGGTTGGTCTGTTACTAGCTTCCAGATGCGACACCAGAGCAGATCAAGAAGGCATACTACAATTGCATGAAATCTTGCCACCCTGACTTGAGTGGCAATGATCCTGAGACCACAAATTTCTGCATGTTCATCAATGAAGTCTACACGGTTGGTTCCATTTTAAATTTCTTAAATTTTAAGGTTTGGGGAAAATGTTGTAGAAGTTTTGTCGCGTGCTTTTATTGGGAATTGACTATTGCAGTGCAGGTGCTCAGTGATCCCATCCAACGTAGGATTTATGATGAAATTCATGGCTATTCTTTAACTTCAATCAATCCTTTTCTGGATGATTCAAGCCCGAGGGATCATGCCTTTGTTGATGAATTCAGCTGCATAGGTACTTTTCTCACTCATATATTATTACCTTAATTATTTCTGTCAGCACCAAACACATTTCACAAGTACATGATGTCTCCATCTTTGACCTCATTTCAAGAAAGAAGAATGGTGATGATCAGAAATACTTCTTTTATAGTGAAACAATTTTTCAACAAGAAATTATATTTATACTCATATGTTCTACATCTAGGAGATAGGACGAGAAGAGATAGAAATGTGCGACAAAATGAGTGATGTGATGCAATGCAATGAGATAGAGAGAAAATAATGTTTTAAAAACAGAATAACCCTTTTTTCAATATATCAGGATTCAGTCAAATTATGGAATATAGACAAATACCGACGTCTAAGTTCCTGGGTGCTAAGTACTTAAAATAATTTGCTTTATTGTTTTGTCTTTAGTGATGCTTCATTGTTGACACCCATGATACATGTAGAAACTAGAAAGTTTTGCATCGAGATATAACAAAGCATGTTATATAATTATGCTGCAAATCCTTCTACAGGCTGCAAGAATTGTGCAAATGTAGCCCCTGATGTGTTTGCAATTGAGGAAGACTTTGGAAGAGCCAGAGCATACAACCAAAGTGGGAACCCTGATTTAGTTCAACAGGCAATTGACAGTTGGTGTGTCTATGTTTATCACTGTATTTAACTGTTATTTGACTTATATCTACTACCATATTTAATCTGATCATAATGGAAGTATAATAAAACTTTGTTCCTCTCTGACCATTACCGACCTTTGCTTCTAAGAATATAATTAAATTTTCTATCTCTTTGAGACGTATTTCCGATGGTGATCTTGACTTTCATTTTTTTTTTTTGAGTGAAAAAGAATATTTCCAAATGATTATAAGGGGCCATGAAGTGTTGAAAGCCGGTTAACATTATTTGACATGTCTCAAAACTGCCATTATTGTTTTAATGATGTCCTTCCCTGCGATTTTCCCCTATTTTATTATATAAATTAAGAATTCAAGATTAAACTTTTCTCACTAATGTGCTACATTGTATAACGATACAGACAACATAATTCATTGAACTTCAATAAATCAAGTTTCTAAGGTATTTAGTTTTAATTTTTTATTGCTGGTAGATACTTGAGGTTTAGAACCTTTGGTAGACAAAGATATATTGCCTCTTGAGCAACTAAACTAATGACGATTGCTAGAACTAATTTTTTTTTTTTAAAATTTTAGCCCTGTTAGCTGCATTCACTGGACATCTGCTGCACAACTATCATTACTTGAAGATGAGATGCGCCGTGTAGAAAGAGTCAATGTAAGGCCACAGTTATATAATATAATTCTTCCAGATTCTTTTTTCAGCACAATCTCTATCTTCCCATGATAATTTTATCAGCTCTTAAAAAAATCACTTCTTTTTTACTACATGCTTTTGAAGTTTTCAAATTTGAGTTTCTTGACAGTTTGCTTGATAATTTAGTATATAATCAGGCATGGCCTCAACGTTCTTCCATATTACTATTTTCTAGGGTTCTACTTTTTCACTATTTTTAATACATGAAGCTTTACTTTCCTAGTTAATTTGTTTAAAAGAAAAATAGATACTCAACTTCTCTATGAAATTATTAAACTATTTAGTGATTTGGAAGGGAAAATTGCTCCCATAGGTTTTCCCGCTAACTAAAAGTGCTTTGTTATATACTCTAAAGGAAAAAACTTATATATAGTTGTTTAGAAGTTGTTTGTGTTTGTTTTACAATTAGAATTGGAATTTCAATTTGATAACCTGCAAAATAAAGGTTTGCATTAAAAGATTATACACATTACCGAGAAGAAACTCCAATTTGAATTGAAGAACAACACAAACAATACCTATAGAGTTATATGTATAATGTAAGCTTTGTCCTGCACTAAATGCTATGACATTCTCTTATCCCAAATTGATTCTGGACACGCAAATTCTTATGATCTTGCAAGTGTTTCATACTATTTATATATCCACTGACCCTTGTACGAACAGGTTGCCCTAATGCTATCAGGAATGGGAACAGCAACAATTGATGTTTTCAGAATGGTAAGGATAATGAAACGAATACCAGATTATTTAAATGTTCACAGGTTTTCTTCTGTTTTTTTTTTTTTATCTAAATTTGATGAATATGTGTGGATTTCTTGGGTTGCAAATTGCAATAATCATATTCTGTATAATGTATGACCCGATTGAAAGACCATGAATTGAGAAACATTGATTGGATATTTGTTCTGCTTTCTAAACAACGATTAAAAGGTCGACAACATAACTTGGATTGAGAAAGCATTTTCTTTTCAGAATATTATTACCCTCAATAACATTTCATTTTTCAACTTGTAATCATAGGCTTGATGATTTTTAATTTTCAAGCAGATTAAGTGCTGTAATGCTGTGTCTCCTCTAACATGATTTGCATATATTATTGACAGGCAAGTTCTAGATGGGAAAAGAGGCAGTCAAAAGTCTTGGTTAGAACTCTTAAATTCAACGCCTTCATTTTTTGCTTAGAGTGTGAAGAGTTGCAGTTTATTTACATGCAATTAATCTCATGATTGTGTTTATTTCTTCTCTCTTGATTACAATATTATTATTATTTCTGGGTTGACTCTGGATCATATTATTTATTTAAAAAAAAAAAAAGATCTCATGGTACTTGAGAGAGTGAATGGGTTGATAAGAAATTTGAATTTACAAAGTTTAAAGACAGGGAGCACATGTTTCCTTGTCTTAAATATTTCAGTGTTCTAAGTTCGTTGGCCTTTATAGACCTTTGTTAATATTAAGTATAAATGAAGAAAGATTTAAGCATCCCAATTATGCAATCCATAGTGATCCACGCAAGTAAAGAACATTTTATGTCTGACATGTTATTCTGTAAGATAAATGGGAGGCTGTGCAGTTTAAGATATGATGCAATTATTGCTGAACAGTACAGAACTCCTACAAAATTTGTGATATGATATGTTGGCCCAAGCAATCACAGACTAAGGAACTACAAAATCTTAAATTTTGTCATGTGAAATTACACTCCCGATTTAGTGTTCTATATAACATGTAATGCACATGATTAATATTGTTTCAAGCACAGTCAAATATTCACGAGCTTCTTGCAGGAAAAAGCAAAATTGAGAATGATGAGGGAAGAAGGTTCTGATGATAAAAATTCATACTGGAACAATCTTTGGGGCAAACAGAAAGACTATCAAGGTTCAGGTACAGGGGATGTGAAAGTACAAAATGGATATAAACTTCTAATTATTGGAAATTATAAAAACTTGATTTCCAAAAATCTCTGTTTAAGTCAAGTATTGTTTTAGCACTTCTTGATTATATTAGATTTATATTTGGAAGATCTTGATGTTGAAAGTTTCTAGTAAGAAACATCGTCCCTAGCAGCTATGTTGACCATATGTTGTGAAAATTAATGCAATACAAGGATTATATTGATTATCCTAATTAGTCTTTCAAATGGTAATTGTTTGGCAGATGAGGAAGTTGAAGAAAGAGCAAAAAGAGCTGCTGCAGCAGCACGAAGATGGAGGGAATACTCAAGGAGGGGTGTTGATAAGCCTCCCACATTTAAACTTCCAGAGGCAAGCCTTGGCAAGGACAAGTGACCAGTACCCTCATTTACCTTTTATATCATTTAGTCCCATGTGATTAATTCATTTATAGCCTCTAAGTTAAACCAGTGAGATCTTTCTCACTCTATTTCCCATGATTGTATATGCAGCAACTCTGATTAAGGTAATTTTTTAGACATAGATGAATTATATTTATAGTAATACCAGGGAAAAATATAAAAAGGAAGCTAGTTTGTAATTATGATTGAAGTGTGCTCTATAACGATGCTTAATTCTTGGGGAAATTTCAAAGAACCAATACTGTGGTTGAAATAATTCTATTTTATGGTTAGAAATCAACTACTTTCATACTTTGTTTAAGTCGATGAATTATTGAACATAGGTAACGGCTTGAGTGATTAATTATCCTTAAATTGCAAATTAAGTACTTTGTTTAATTGGAAACAGTGATGGAATTCCTAATTGTAGATGTTTATAAATTGCAGAGTTCAGCAAAACAAATTTGAACAACCCATGCTGTGAATTGTTGCTTGTTGTACGGAAGCTAAAACATCTTAAATATACAACTTGGTTTTTGAAAGATATATTTTATGTTCGTAATCCTTAAAGTTTGTGTACAAAATATTTCTTAAATTTCTGTGACTAAGGATAAGGAAATCCCTTCTTCAGTTGGTCTGTTAAAAACCTTACACAAATTTGTTATGGGTGTATAATTTTGGAGATTATTTTATGCTAACCGAATTGTATATTCATCCATAAAACAGTGCATACCTGATTGGTCAATCCATGAATACCCAATCATTAGCAACTATCTATTGTGTTAATATTTTTTTAATCTGAAAATTAAATTGCTTCTAGATTAAAAAAGTATTAATAAAAAAATTCTAGATAAGGCATAATTTATCGGGGGTAATAAAATTTACATTACTTTTTTGTGAGCAAATAACATTTTCTAGCTTAATCAAAGGTGGCTCAGATGATAAATACTCTTTTATAATATTAGGTGTTCGAGCTCAGAGAAAAATACTAGTGGAAAAGAACATTAATATGCCAACAAAAATTATCTCGAACCAATGTATGTTAGAAATTCTTGAAAGATGGAAAACGAAAATAAAAATTTGTAGCCATCAAAATTGCAAGACGAGAAGCCCTACACGGTTACACCACATGAAATTGAGATAATTCGATGAAAACTAGAACAGGGGATAAACTCAGGAATTGATGATCCCAGTTGATTCCCTCAAACCATACTTATTCTTTCTTGATTAATTTAAGCACATCCTTTTTTATTTTTTAAATAATAGCTTTGTCTTGAATCATGGTAGCAGAATATTCTCTCACGTGTATTCGTAGCATAGACATTTTTTCTTTCCACTAATATTTCAAATACTTTTCTCTTTGGTTCTCTTTGCAATTTCAATAATGCAAACCAATAGACGAACACAGAATGCAAAATATACGAGCATAACATCAAAATTATGTGAGATCATGTATGATAAATCTTTTTTACAGTATATATTTAACAATCTCTTTTTTAAATGTGAATTACTTTTACTTTGTAGTTTCCCTACGAAAGTATTCAATAATGACCTTTAAATCTTAATCATAGTTATTAATTCATACCTGTCAATACTCACGAAACACATTGTCTAACTTGTACGTTATCGGGAAAACTTTCAGGACAAAAGATTCTATTTCAATATGTATGAATAATCAACTTTAACTTTTTGGTATCATCAGATAATTATTAACATTATTATACCATCTTAAGAGCACCCGATATTCTAGTCCATAGCATACTTGAGAGAATATACAAAGTTCTCATAAAAAGACGTTTATATTTGACTTTTATGGATGGAGCTTCTCAATGATGTATACTTTGAAGAATAATGTAAAACCAACTTGGTTCATTGTCTAACTTCAACTTTAATTAGAGATACTATATCACATTACAGCTACGCTATGCATTTTTTAGGGCAGAGTCTTCGGTCAGAGTTTCTTACCACATTCAAAAGTTTTCATATTAATAGTTAATATTTCTATTATATTAACTGACGTATGTTCCAAAAATGTTATACTAGTTGATGAAATACAATGTACATAAACACTTTTCCTTTCGTTGTCTAAACGGCAAATGCAGACACTGATCAAGGTTTTTTTTTTCTTTTTCCTTTTCGGGGAGACTTTCAAATAAAAACTCATAAAAAAAAGTTGATAGAAAAAAATGTAAGCAATTAAACTTAATGTGATGACTCAGTACATTATATGATGAGAATTGTTTAACAATGAACATTTTTTATATTATTTTTAGAAAAAGCTCCCCTATCAGTTGTCTTTTACTTTCATTGTTAACCGATGATGTTTTCAAGAACACTACATAAGAAAAAAAAAAAGGATTAATCTTCTTAATGTGTAAGATGCATTTTATATAATATAGATAAAATAATAACTTAAGGATGAAAAATTATTTATTTATATAAAATAAAGAAGTACCACATTGTAATAATAATTTTTCCGTTAATAATTATCCTCGTAAATTGTATTCTATCATACTGTACATTTTAGAAGAATTGAATTCAAAAGCCAAAAAACAATAAGGTGAGAGCTATAGTTAGAGAAATACTCAAATTGAATGGGAATTTTCAAAGAAATATATTGCTTAAATTAAAAAGCTTGTCTATTTTATAATTTTAGAAATTTCGCAAAAATACCAAAAAAATCAATTGGATCTAAAATTCGAGAAACATAATTATTAAAAGTTTGAATTTAATCTCCAACTTCTTTAAAGATTGCTTTTTCAGTATTGTCAGATACAATAATCAGGCCCCATTTGCCAGTGGAGTTGTATAAGTGGATGGAAAGTGGAGATGACTTTCTTTTTGTTTATCTTATTTAAAGTGCGATGACAATGGGTCTTAAAATTAGCTAATATAACATTATACTAAAAGTGGCTGCATCCACTCGAGTGTAAATAATTACTAGTGGTCCTGCTTATCTTCTTGTTTCTATCACTGAGGCCCAGCCATTCTTGTTATTCACTAAACAATATTATTTATGCTTTTTGGGTTGGTATGAACTGGTGTCAGCCACATCATTACAAGCCTATGTTCAACCCATTGAGTTATTCAATTATCTAGGAAAGAGAAAACAAATAATTGAAGAAACATTAAGAGTGTCTCAATGCAGTTGGGAAAAACAAATCTAAATTCTTTATAGAGGAAGAATTCTGATCCAAACCAAAACAAATATCAAGGCTTATCCCTCTGTCCAGATGTACCTTCTCTTCATATCATATGCTTCATTCGGCAAACAAATTGATAAAACTGCACATGGGGAAAATAGGAGTAAAAGGGTACAAAAAATAACTTGGGAAATGTACATCTATGATTATAGATATAGTCAAACATATACGACTAAGGACTTTCACAACAAAGGAAACAAGATTGCATTCAGAACATCCACCAGAAAAGGAAGCTTTTTCATTACTATTTTACAATGGATGCAACTGTATGAGCCCAGAACCTAAGATTGTCCTTCATGTCTATCTCATTGCCTACAACTGGTACCCTCCAATTTAACAATGGATTCACTACCTTCCTTTGGTCTAACACACCCCAAGCCTCAGACAAATAAGGCCTGCAAATTACAGTTTCATCAATGTTTTGTTCTGAGTTCCCTCCTGCATCCACTTTTCCTAGTCTTTGCAAACCTGGTATCAAAGAAACCAATCTTGAGTCCTTGTCTTCTTCAGAAAACACAAAACCCAAATCCATAAACCCTTTTAGCTCCTTAAACTCAAGGTCTGACAGGCTCCTAGTTGCTTTTCCTTTTCTCAATCTTCTTCTTCTATGACTACGACTCAACTTTTTCTTGGTTACTACTTCTTCCTCTTCATTTTCATGGCTTCCATTACCTTCTTCCAGTGCAAAATCTCCCACTTCCTTCCCAGAAAGAATTGGTCTCAGCTTCTGTGGTGTGAGGACAGAATTTGGTGATGGAAAATCTGAGAAAACACCTATACTTGAGCCCAAGTTTTGGTCACTAAGAGACCTCACTTGAAGTGTTGGAACTTTCAGGAGCTTTGAATCTAAAGGAAGCACTTCTTCCACATGAGACTCTGAGGTTGAATCCACTGTTGAATGAAAAGGTGAAGGGATTTTGTTGCTGAAAATTGTTGTCTCAAACCAATTGGCATCAAACAATTTCAGAACTAGTTCTGCATCCATTGCTTTGCTTCAAATGGATAACAAGAAGAGGATCCAATAATCGATAATCAATGCTGAGTGGCATTGCTTGATTGCCCCTTACTCTTTGCATTTATAGCTCCCATTTTATTGCAATGTGCACTGTTGGATCTTTAGAGTCCTTTTCTCAAACACTTTGGTTTAAAAACTATTTTTTAGAATAATTTTATATTACTTAATAAAACTTTTGTTCTTATTTATATATACTTCATCCCGTTCTATTTTAATTATTATGTACGATAAAAAAAAAATTATATCAATGTAGCATTTTAATTATTATGTTATTTTAAATTTTTAATATAATATTAATTATTATTTTTATTTATATTTTTTAGATATTCTTATTATTTTATACTATATTTAATAAAACCAATTAAAATTAAAGTTAATTTGATAAAATTATTTTTTTAATTTATTAAATAAATTTTCTTAACTTGTGTAAAAAAATTAAGATGAGAATTAAAATGAAAAAAATAATATTAAATTATCTAATTCATCAAAATTAAAAAACATAATTAATTTAATTTATATTAATAAATTTATCTTAAATTTATTATTAATGATATTTTTTCTTTTTAAATGTATATTAATACAATCTCTTTTATTTAATTAAAATATTTTAATTTAAAAATAATTAATCTATTAAATAATATAAATTGATCTCTTATAAATAAATAAATAATTTTAAAAAATAAGTCTTAAAAATAAAAATAATAATTAATTTCTCATATAAAACATATTAAGAATTGAAAGTTACTCCTAACACAAACATCTTAAAAACTAAAAAACAAAATTAGGTTGATGATGTTTTTTCATTCTCTTCTTGTGTTCTGTAATCTTAATTAATTCAAAGGTATGAACTTAATATGAATGACAAATTTTTTCTTCTTAAAATTAAAACCCATTTTTTGAAATTGAAATAAAACACACCTATAATGTTCGAATAATTATATGTAAACATTTTAAAAATACAAATACTTAATTCACACTTATTATTATTATTATTATTTTCATATCACATCATATAATATATTTAAACTTTTCTCTTTTTTTTATCTCTTTCTTTAAGTATATATTAACATGGGATGCTCATACATTATTTTCCTTAATATTTAGTAATAAATGACTAGTGCATAATCCATGCCTCCCTTATAGCCGCTTAGGGAATGAGTAATTTAATATTTTCTTTTAGCTTTTTTAATATTTATAAAAAATATTAAGTAAAAATGAATATACTTAATATCTTGAAAATATAAAAAAAATATTAATATATTTCATTTGATAATAAAGAATTAGTAAGAATGTAACTAACATTGTAGGAGATATTAAATAAACATATTTAATATAAGGACCATGAGAGTAAATGTTATACTATTTTTTTTCTTATTTTAAAAGTTTAATTGTATTTTTACGTGATTGGGTGATTTTAATCTTTTAATTTATAATTGTTGAATTTTTATCTTCATATCTTCAATTTATATATATCTGAGTGTTAAATATAAAACCAATATTTATACTTATTTTCAACAATAATATTTAAATAAATTAAATAGTAATATTTTTTAATTCAATGTTTAATTAAAAATAATAATAATGGTTTGAATTATAATACTAATTTTAATTTTAATAAGACTAACATTATCACTCATGTCATGCAAATAAGTTATTTTAAAAAAATTTCATTTGATTTTTTATTTATTTTATTTTTAGTAAAAAATTAAAATATTTTTTTTAGCATTTTAAAACTAATATACAATATTAAATCATTTATTTTTTAAAATGAAATATTAGAAAAT
>JAMLFT010009932.1:0-12279 GCA_026544285.1 Pachyrhizus erosus
AGATAATATAACAAATTAAATAATAATGATATTAACAAAATTTATAAATAATATAATTATAAGAAATATCTATAATAAGTAAAAAAAACTAAAGAATAATAATAATAAATATAAGAGTATTATAAAATATAAAAACTATTTAAAATCATACTGTATAATATAATAAATAAAATAATAATAATAATAATCTAAATAAAGTATAATATATAACACAATAAATAAAAATTAAATAAAACATAATATATAATATAATAAATTAAGTAGTTGTAATAACAAAAATTATAAATAATATAATAATAAGACATATCTATAATAAGTAATAAGGAATATAAATATTATTAAACAATTACATGTATTGTTATATAATACAAACTATATATATATATATATATATCCATCTAAAATAAGTACAAAAAAATAATAATAATGGTCATTTTGTTATTGTTATCCATGATTGATTATTATGATTATTATCATCAATATTATGGAATTCTTATAAATGTTGTAATCATCATTGTTGTTGTCATTATAATTATGGTTGTCATCATTGTAATTATTGTTATAATTGTTGACACCATTTTCATAATGATAGTTATCATAATTATTATTATCACTATCAGAACCACCACAAGATACTATCATCCATACTATCAATGTTGTTATCACCATCATTGTTATTACAATCAAAACTATTATCATTATCATCATCACCATTTTATTGTTGTTGTCATTGTCATTGTCATACAATTATCACTATTGTCACTATTATCATGATTACTACTACAATTGTCGTTGTTACTATCACCATTATCACCACCATCACTTATCATTATCTGGTTCATGTCAAATACAAAACATGATAAGACAATAATTTTATATAGTGTGTATCAAATATTAAATAAGACTAAAGTTTATCACATCCTCATCCAATCATATTTTTATCTTAGTTTTATACCTTATCATATTTTTTCTATCAAACATATCCTAATCAAAATTTGAAATTTGATATAAAATTATACAATTAATTAATTAATAACGTACCCAAAAAATTATACAATTAATACAATGTGCTAACGTGCTATGGTTTTAAATTTATTCAGTTCATTATTTGGATCTTTAAGAGAAATTTGGAATTTGTTTGACCCTACAAGACACTACTTACATTCAGAGTTGATGCCGAAAGTTTCACTTAAATATTTGTCAGTTTTTGTATCTAGAAAAATAGAAGATACGTATATGGAATCTAGAACACTTGCAGCCTCCTATTGCTTCGCGGGTTTGATATTATATTTTTGTGTTATAGAAGAAATACTTTAAGGATGTGTTTGAAAATAAGGACAAATATTGTGTTATTAAAGAAAGATAAAGAACGAGACTCTGACGGTGGAAGAGCTAGTGAGTGCCCTAGTATTGTGGAGATGAGGAATAAAGAGAGCCCGTTGGTGAATAAAGGGAAATGGTGATAGTGGTGCTCGTGTTAGTGGGGACAAAAGACTTGAAATCCGAGTCTTTTCAAGCTGCCACAAAACTATCCAAAATGCGCTGACACGCATAAGGAATTCGCCTATGATACCAATGGTCCTGTGGGCCTTGGCTTTGTACGTTCAGTACCATTTATGTTCCAACAACAGGATGATATGATGAAGGATCACAAAATATCATACCATGTGTCTTTTGGCAATTGGATACTATAACCCTTAACCTTGAATGAAGCATTTACGCAATATTCTCTCCTTCATTATATTTCTGTTATTTTATATTCCGAGAGAATTACTCTCGTAAGAATTCTTGTTCAAGTATAAACAATAAATTTAGATAATATAATTAAATATAAATGACTAAGATTATCAAAAGTCATTTTTATTTTTATTAAATTTAACCATTCGTGTATGATTGTGTTGTTTATATATATATTTTTTAATAATTAACTATTTTCATTTTTATAGAAGTCATTTTTTATATACATGTATACTTTTAAATGAAATTTTTAATTTTATTGTATGTCTTTTTTTTATAATTTTAAAATAATATTAATTATTAGTTTTAATTATATTTTTGTCCTTCACTTAATTTTTATAATATTTTACATATTTATCATAAATAAAAATATTAATAAATATCGTATTTAAAAGTTTAGGATGAAATAAGATATTTATAATATGAAAAATGCAAGATACATAAGCTTGTAATATATAAAGAAAATAAGACAAGGGATTTAGATCAAGTAAGATGCATTAAGAATAAAAAAAAAAGTTTTGATCACATATAAGGATATAAAAAAAATGAGAGAATTATTTATAAGTTTTTTTAATAATGACCAAGATTCAGATGTTTATATGGATGGACTAGAAACCCTAGAGGAGGAGGAAAGAAATTTTGATTAATATCATAGAATTTAAATTGAAAAGAATTAAAGAAGTATTTAAAAGGATGGATAAGGATAAAACTATTAGTCTATATGGTATCCTTGTAGAAGTTAGAAAGTGTATAAGAGAATAAGATTTCATTTGGTTCACTAAGTTTTTTAATGAGTATTGATATCTAAAACAATGTCAGATGAATAGAAGAATAGTATATTGGTCCTAAATTTTAAGAACAAATGAGATATCCAAAATTGTATTTACCACAAATGTATGAACTTATAAGTCACACTATAAAGTTATAATAAAAAATGGTTGGGCATAGATTAAGAGAAGAAACAATGATTGCAAAAAATCAATTTGGTTTTATGCTAAGAAGGTCTACAACAAAATCATTTATCTTTTATGGAACTTGATGGAAAGGTATAAAAGTAAGGAAAGAGACTTACACATGATTTTTGTTGATTTAGAAAAAGCTTATGACCATGTAACAAGAGAAATTTTATGAAAGACATTAAAAAAAAAAGGTGTATGCATGGCTTATATCTAAGCTATACAAAACATGTATGAAGAGATAACTATTAGTGTGAGAACTCTAAATGGTAAAACTAAGGACTTTCCTATTAGGATAGTATTACAAGGCTTAAACTTAAGTTCTTGTTTAATTGAGTCTTGAATGTTCTTATTAAGGGCATACAAAAAATTATCCCTAATTACTTGTTTTTGTGAATGATATAGTCTTAATTAAGGAATCAAAAGAAACAATCAAGAATAAGCTTCAACTCTAAAGGTAGACTTTGGTAACAAAGGATTTTGGTTTAAGTAGGAGAAAGACAGAATTTATGCATTGCAATTTTAGCTAGATGTAAGGGGATTTTGACTCGAAAGTAAAAATATAAGAATATGTCATCTCACAAGTATCTAAATTTAAGTATCTATGACCAATTATACAAAAATGGTAGATAAACTAATGAGGATGTCATGCATAGAATATAAACAAGATGACTTAAAAGAAGAAAGACACTAAAGTTATTTGTGATCACAAAATATTTATTAAACTCAAAGACAAGTTTTACCATATTGTATGTCCAACTATATTATATGATAATGATTATTTGATTTTAAAAAGATAACATGAAATAAAAGACTTTATTATTACTATTGTATCTTATTTAAATTTTACTCCATCAATATTTATTGTATATTTTTTAATCCGAATGTTATTTATTTATATAAATCAGAACAGGGAATGAATATACTAAAAAAAAATGAAGATATCACTTGTCAAACCTTTCAACATTAATTCCGTTTGATTTGTTAAAAGGATTTAGATAAATACATCTAAGAAATTTTTTTTTTAACTACTATATTTAGCATCAAGATTCAGGGTGCACAGATAGGAGTGATTTACTGGAGTCATGAATACCTCTAAATGTTTAAGTTTATTTAAAGTATTATATAAATTATTTTATAGCTTCTCGATCATATTTAAAAATATTTTTTAAAATATTTATTTATCTAATTTATTATTTTTTGCCTACGCTATTATTGTATTCAATTACACTACTTTTTATTTGCAAGAAAATATTATTATATATTGAATTTCTTGTATATGTTATGTATGTGAAATTTTGAATTTTTTTTAGAAGTCTTTTTTTTCTTCCCAAAGCCATATCCTCTCTCGTTATGGTTCAGTTCCTAATATCATCCATATATTATTTGGTAAATTTGAATTAAAAATAGGTAAAAAAAAATATTAAATTAAATTTTGTTTTTAAAATTTAGTAGAAAATATGTTATTACAAAAAAAAACTAATAACACGTGATAAATAAACTATAGTTATAAGGAGAAAATTATTTATTTGTAAATAAATATAAATGATTAAGGTAAAGTGTGAAAAAATTAATAATTATAACACATGATTACTAAAAAAAAAATACAATTATTGATCCCATTGGAATTAATATTTTCTTATGCATGAAAAAGTAAAGACAACAAAGTAAAACCAGCAAACTATTCCATGGGAGATACATTCTAGGCATCCTTGGTGAGAAGAAGTTTCATATGGACATTTCTTTCAATATTATGCAACATTTTCTATATATTTTAGAAGTGTAATCTAGAAAATAATTTTATATTTCATATTATCCTTTCTATAATGTAAAAGAGATGTTGTTTAATTTTATGGGATACAAAAAACTATGATTGTTGTATAGAAACAGGAATCTTAAATCCTATCCGATAAAGTTTAAGAGAATCCTTTTGTATAACTCACATTAACAAACAATTTCATACAACAATTTGTTAGTCACACAAACTCGTCAAGTATACAATTTCCTTTAGAATATATTAGATCAAGGAAATAGAATATAACCTTGATCTAGCACAATACCATTACTTAAGACTTCAATTCAAAAATAACATCCACTAAGTAAAGTTATTAATTTAGCTTGATCCATAGAACATGGCCCATAGGGTTTAACCATAACCAATGTGGATTAGGATAAAAAAAACTTACAAGACCAAAAAATCTACAAAATCTAATGAATTAGGGTTAGTCCACAAATTATTATTTTTTAAAAAGCAATTTTTTACTACTATGAAATTACCCTAACCCATTCCATAGACCAACCTACTCCATAGGCTAATCAACCCACATTATCACCTAACTAACTCGCTTCTATTTTTTTATATAAAACAAATTATTACACTAAGATAAAATTATTTTAAAATAAAACATTAACATTTTAACCAACATTTCAAATATTCAAATCTACATACCCATTACTGAATTCATGCATGCAATCTATAACATCCTATTTAAAATAACAAATATTTTTATTTATTTAGAATAAATGAAAGATTTTTTTATAATCATACTTATTTTAGAATAATTGTGTGATGCAAGATATGTTGAAATTAATTTAAATATTTATTTGAAAAGGTTATTATAATTATTGAAGTAAAGAAAAATTATAAATAAATTTGAGATAAATGATAGTATAACTTCAAAAAATTTTAGGCAAAATAGTCTTAAGTAAATTTATAAGAAATACAAAAGAATAAATGCATGTAAAAGAAAATTTTTGATTTATAGAAAATAAGGGAATAAAATGGATATTAAATTAAAGAAATAAGTTTATAAAATATGAGAGAAATAGAAAGATGAGTAGAAATAAAAAGTGAAAATTTTCAATTTAATATTTTGGATTTTAGGATAAAAAATAAGATTATATATATATATATTATATTTTGGTAAGAGATGAAAATATAGGGAACAGAAGAAAAAATATAAATGAATTTATAAAATTCTAAAAATAATTAAAAAACAGAAAATATTAATTTTTAAAATAAAAAGAAAATAAAAAAGTAAAAAAAGAAAAAAAATTAAGAAAGTAGCAAGCTGGGATCAAACCTAGGTCCCTAAGTTAGGTAGCAAAATGCGCTACCACCTAAGCTACCCATTTTGGGTGTAATATAAATGCGCCAACTTATATATATGTTGTGCATAAGATTAAATAAGGAAAATAAAAGCGAAAAGAAGGAAAAAAAAAGGTATGAGATGGATTCGAACACGTGAGTAGGAAGAAAGAGGAGTTAAGAGGAGAGTAAGTTGCTATTGAGACCACTAGGCTTATCATTGAAAACTTAAAAAAAATAAAAATGCATATATGTTTACCACGAAATTCATTTTCCGTCATTGAAGCTGCTGAACAAGCTTCTTCAACCTCGAGCCACCCTTACCAAAACGACGCCCATCCGAAAGTAGAGCTATGACTGCCTTCATCGACCTATGCCCATACCTTAAGAATAAAATAAACAAAAAAGGGGCAAGGAGTACTCTATATAAAGGGAGGAAATCAGAGAAGAAGAAGACACCAAACAGAGAAATAATTCACAAAAAGTCTCCACGAATTCAAACCTCTTTTCTTTATTCCTCTTAACAAACAACTTCATTTTGATCCAAGCTCCATCATAGTTCAATTAATTCTGCAAAAGGAGGGAAGAATCACAAATTTGTAACGATGTTGGAGCTTCGCCGAAAAACTTAAAATCTTTGCTAGAACTGTAAAATTTAGGTAGGAGGAGTCATTCTTTCTTTAATTTTGTATGTTAAATTCATTTTAGAATGTTTGAATTTGGTTTTTGTGAAGATTCAAAGCCTGAGATATTAGTAATAATAGGAAACGAAATCAACCGAGAACTCGACAAGCTCGAGCAATTCGAAGGTGCCATTAACAGTAGGAGTAGCAAACAAAATCGAATTTCTTTGGGATGGAATCATTAGTGTAATCGAATAATTCTTGGACGAAAACCATCAAAATTATTAAGAAAATGGAAACTTGAATTCTCTGTGTTTCCATGGTTACTCCTATTACAAATTTTGAAAGTTTGAAATAGTTAGAAACTACACAAGAACTCCTTTCATGTTGAAATTTTCATTATCTTAACTCAGGAAATAATAGATTGATGAAGTTAATGTTCTGGTTAACTAAAGTAATAAAACCTGAGGTTTCAAAATGTTGGAGGAAGAAGAAGAAATATTGTTTAAAGGCTACCAAAAAAGAAAATTACGCAAATACCCTTTAGTAGAAAATTTATATATATATAAAAGTAATCTTAATAATGATACCAAAAATAACTAATACGAACTATATAAGTCAATATAAAAGTATTAAATTAGAAACAATATGTCTACATGATTATGAAATTTATGGTTTAGTTACCTATGAGGTTCATCATTATCTTTGATTAAATTTGATGTGTCCTAAAGAAAGATGAGGAAGAGAGAGAGAAAGGAGAAAGAAAGAAAAGGGAGAGAGAAAGAGAAAGAGAGAGGAGATAAAAAGATAATGAAGAGAGGGAGAGTGAAAGAGAGAAAGAAAGGAGAGAGAAGGAAAGGGGAGAGAGAGAGAGAAAAAAGAGAGAGAAAGAAGAGGGTGATAGAAGAAGAGAGAGAATGAAGGGAGAAAGTAAAGAAAGAGAGAGAGAATGAAGGGAGAGAAAAGGTAGAGAGAGAAAGTGAAGGTAGAAAAAAAGAAAGTGGGGAGAGAATGAAAGAATAGAAAGAGAATGAAAGAAAAAATAAAAATAAATTACAAATAATAAATGACTTAATAATAATAAATGGATTTCTAATTATTTTTTTCTTTTATTTTTCACTGCATCATTATGGATATCTATTTTAATGTGTGAAATTGATAGGACATGAGAAACTAATCTCATTCTTCTATACTATTGATTATTATTATCTATTATAAAATTAATATATTTTAAAATTATTAAGATTGATTACTTGCCTCTACTAACAAAAGAGGAATTATAGAATGTAGCTTTAAGTGATTGTCTCTAAGAAACAGGATTTGGGTAAAAAACCCTAGGATAGTGAATGAGGTGTGATGTGTGAAAGTCATAAAATGCTTAATGATTCTACAATGAGCAAATAGGATAGAGGTAGGAATAAAAATAAATACATGATTTTACACAACGACGAGTGGTCACTTGATGTGAAATGAATTGATAAAGGAAATGTTAACTATGAAATTGAAATAAGTGCCAAGGAAATCAGTTATCAAAAGATAATGGAGAGGGTTGTTGCTCAAGTATAAACATGTGGAATAAGAATGGAGAATTGCATGGGTTGACCACAGAAGGTACCTGAAAAATGTATGCAAGCTCAATTAAGTCCTTAGGGGTAGATAAGGTGCTAAGTTGTGCGCGTCTCTAAATATAAAGGGTGTCACGAAACCGACTTAGCATCCCCGACAAAGTGAATCATTATTAAGATTCAGTTGAAAGTATATTGAACCGAGTACCAAGCATGATATGTACTTCTGATCGTTACCCAGAATGCAAACATGAATAATATTAATACATTTTATGTAAGTCCTCCTGGAGTTAGAAGGTTTAGAAGCAGTGAAGGGCCCTAAACGATTAGAAACCTCAAATAGGCACGATACGGTGAGATGATAACACATGATAGATAGTAAATTTGTATGTGTATGTAAAGGATAGATGACTCACTCCTACATCCCTCTTCTTTTCAAATGGCAGACAAATTTCGTCCCTTATTTTGCTTAACGATCATACCTTTAAAGGGGATATGGACTCACGATCCCCTATTTGAAAACAATACTTTTAAAGACTATATGAGATTTGTCTTCCTATCCCCTGAAATCATACCACACGGGCAATTTTCTCACATTAATTTATCAGTTATCATGACCCAAACCTTACTGCCTAGATAGGTAGGCATTCCACCTACTATGTCAACAACCCCCAGATGCTCCCAACCACTTTCAATTCCAAATCCACTTGTTAACTCAGCTACCAACAAAGTCAGCAGCTTAGAAAGAGAAAGAATTATCTGAGAAGAAAGACCCTTTTGAATGTTCATACTAGACTCCGTGTAGAAAATTACTAATTAATCATTAGTCGCTGGTTAATTAGTTAATCATATATTTTGACAAAAATGCAGTTCATATTTTGGATATATTATATGTAAATGTATTTTAAGAATATATAGAATTAAATTTTTTTTACTGATAGATTGTTCATTATACAATATATATTTGATATTGAGATGGATCATTGATATTAACTCCCTTGCATGTAAGTTTTTTTTAAAATTTCATCCTGTCAAATTAATTCAATAAAAAAAATTGTTTTCAAAATTATAAAACTTTAATAAATAAAATAAGTAAAAAAAAGCGTTACACAATCCAAATTAATACAAGTGAATCAAATGTATAATCAAATTGGAGGTAGCAAGTATAACTAATTTTGGATTTCTGTATGGGTAATGATTTGATTTGCATGTTATAGGCAGACCCATTCTATCCCTTTTATATATGTCAGATGCATGTTATGGATCTGTGTATGGGTAATAATTTGATTTTCATGTCGATTATATAATTGATTTTTTTCTACATGGCCAAACTGGTACTTTTATTACCCCGTTAGGCCAATATTCCAATTTATTTCCTTGAATAGCCAAAGTTACTATTCCTAGTGTGAATTCTGCCTGGCCAACCCGAATTCTCACTTTCCTTTTTTTTCCTTTTCCAAGCTGAGTGTGAATCTGGCTCTCTAGAACCCGAATTTTAACCCATTTTTTCGTTTTTTTTTCTAGTGTATTCTTATTTTGTTTTTTTTTTCATTTTTGTTGGAAAATAATTTTATAAATTTTAATAAATTTTCATTTATTCATTTGTTAATATATTTTAAAAAATAAATAAGATTACAAAACAATATTATTTGCAAATATTTTAAAAATATTTAAAATTTAAATTATTGTAATGAATTGATAATATATTTGATGTTAGTATATGATGATATGATTATCATGTGTCCCTAATGTCACCTCGAAAAAAATGCAATTGTCCATTTATTTTTAGAGATTTGATTAAGCTAGTTTCCCACGGCTGAATTTTTAGCTTTAAGATTATTGTAATAATAAGCAAACTTTGGTGTAGTGATCAGGTAATCTAAGAAGATAATTTCAAACCACGTCAACAATTTTAATAAATAAAATTAAATGTTGTAAAAATAATAAATTGTTTAGTTGTTGTACATACTCATGCTAATAATGTTCTTCTTTAGAATTTAGTTGTTGAATTGTCTTATAAAATTTTGTGCCATATATTAAATACATAACACATGCACAAAGTTGTTTTTTTGTCCACTTAATACCATTGGTACACACTTATTATTGACTTATACATGTTTGAGATTAGACACAAATTTTATTTTGTTGCCGTGTGTCTTTTTAAGTTTTGTAGAAAAAATACAATAAAAGCGCAATCTTTCCTTCAAAAAGTGCTAAGACCATTCATATTACATGGTTCTCCCCATCTTGTGTCACTACCACAAACAATGTGTTTGTATTTCCTGAAAAATCAAGTACCATTGACCAAAACTATTGACTTGTAATATTGAAACCCATCAATGTAAGCCTTGAAAGTCTAGAAAAGTCAATTATACACTACATAATCAAGAAGTAACTTTCCTTCTTCGTCTTTTGCTGGCACCTTTTGTTCTTTTACAATGGTGCTAGGACTAAATGTTTGCAACGTTAGCAACAGTCTAGGTAGGTCGGCGTACAATTGCTCCTAGTTACCATATGCTTGTTCAATTGTCCATTGTTTTGCGAGCCATGCCTTTTTGTTAGAAGGGGTAAATTTGTTAAGTTATTTTATGTGCGCAATCAAGGTCAGTACTAACATTGTTGCATCTTCTTTAACCATTGAAAGGATGTTTCTTCCAATGATGTTGTATCTCAACTTGTTATCTTGTGTAATCCATAGCCACACATAAGTGTGAGACTCCTTAAGTATTTTGATTTCTTATTGTTTATTAGTTTGTGCCCACATTAATGCTATTAACCTGTACAACCATGCAAATAGTATTTTAAAAAATGTAAGTTATGAAAGGTGAAAAACATTGGTAAAATATTTTACCTTCATTTGCACTTTGGTCTTTTCAATTCAATTTCATATTACAGAATTAGACTTCTAAATAGAGTAAGAAGCATAACTTTTTACACAATACAAATTTACTTTCACTTTTAGTTTAATTTTTATGACAAATCTCATTCTCTCAAATATTGTTCTTCATTATTTGTTGAAATCTTCTGGTTGGTCTAGTAAGTGTCCAAAAACCTAACTTGTCAACATTTAATGTTGTGTATTACGCATGTATGTTGACATATTTTAGACAAATTCTATTGTTGATGGTTGATCTATAATTTACACCGTGTGTTTTGTTGTCATTATTATCATCATTATCGTTGTTTAACATAACTTCTTCATCCTTATCATAATAAGAACCATATTTTTATTTAATGTACCAATCTAAACATTTTAATTTTTAATAATCTTTACCTATAAATACAAGTCTTTTGTGATGCATTTTCGTCATAAATATTATCCTATCAACCTGTGTATTCTCCTAAAATTTGAACTCAATAATATTGTGTTTTGACCAAATAACAATGCTAAATATTACAAATTTCTCACTTTCATTTGTTTACAAAGATGAACAAAGAAAAATGAAGTTTTTTTTTATGTAAACTGAAAAAATGAACAAAAAAAAAAGAAAATGAAACCATTTTCTCAGGTGAAAAAATTGGATTTAAATCTTTCCACAAATATTCTTTGTATTAATAGAAATGTAAAGGTGGGGAGAAGAAAAAAAAAATCTTTCTTTTACATAACTGGTCCAGTTATTTCCTTATAAAATATCTACATACTTTTAACAAATATATATCTCTATATATATATATTTAATCTGAAATCTAATATGCTTACGAAGATTTTGAATTTATATTCAGGCTGGTATACAGGTCTGAGGTAAAATAATACTATATAAGGTTCTTTGATATTTGTGTGGAAGAAAAATAAACTAGATTTTGTAAAAAATAAATAAATAAACTAGGTTCTTTGACAGGAATACATGACTTAACTTGCATTAAATAAAGCCAGGCTATATTGTTTTAAAGAAATAAATTAGATAAATATTTTTATAAAGAATCTATTAATTAAAATTTTTAAATTTTAGATTATTTAAAAAATCTTTTAATAGATTCATTTATTTAAATAATATATATAGAGATTATTATTGTATTGTTATATTATTATTATTTATAATATATTAAAATTATATATTTATTTATTAAATATTAAGTATGTTTGACACACAAAAGTAAGTTCATAAGTTTATTAAAAAATAAAGTTGTATTCGATTTAATGGTCTTGTTATAGATATATATTTAAATAAATTATAAAAATCATAGTTGTAACATCCCAAATTCATATATAATATTAATTTTAAAGTTTACTTTTTATCATAGTATGTGGGTGAATGTATAAAGGAATGAATTAATAAATAAAAATATTTAAAAGGCAATTATGAGTAAAA
>JAMLFT010009933.1:0-12279 GCA_026544285.1 Pachyrhizus erosus
AATATTTTAAAAATTATTATTATTTTTATTTTAATTTCTAGTTAATAAAAAATTTAAAAATATAATTTTAAAAAAAATTATATATAACTATTTTATTAAATTATTTGATAACATAACTAATTATTAAACTGTAAAAAACACTGTTATATTATCATTTAAAAGACAACATAAATTAAAATCAAAATAATATTTGATATTAAAAATTAAAATAAAAAAATTAAAGAATCAAAATTAATTTTTTTAAGAAAAAAAATATATTTTTCAAGGTTTAATTTCATAGTTAAACATAAAAAATTATACATTTTATATTTAGTAACGATATATTTATGCGTAAAAAATCTATATTGTTACTCTATTTTTAGATGGTAAAATAAAAAAAATAATTCTAAAACAATTCTTTCTATTTTTTAAGCAAGTATAAAAATAATTTAAAAATATTGATATACAAATATTATTTTTTTTCTTCATAACATATCTTAGAAAAGAAAAATAAAGGATGGAGCTACTAATTATGCAGAAGCAAGATGAGGTGCAAGAAAAGGAAAAAGAAAAAATACCATGGTTCACACAAAAGGTGATTGCAGAAGAAAGCGCGTTAGTTTGGATTCTAAAATGTATAATTAACGGCACTTGTGGTCCCCTACAGCAGCAAGAAATTCTTCTCCATGCAGATTGGTAACTTAAACTAACTTATTGGAATGCTTTATTCCCTTTTTCTAACAACAATTTTATTTTTAATGTTCTCTGCTTTTTTTTTTTTTTCTGTGTTTCTTATTATCCTCCCTCCCTTTCAGTACTATTTTTTTTTTCTTTTTATCTATTTTTTTTAAGATTTTTATTCATAAATTTAAAAATATAATAAATTTTATTGATTCTAAAAAATAGTTGTAAATTTTTTATTTTATCATTTTTTTATTTTTATTTAATAATAAATATGTGTTTAAAAGTAAACATATATATAATTAATAAGAGAGTAATTATTATTATTTTAAGTTTTAACATTAATAGATAAATAGAAATAATTTATTTTAAAATTTTGATAATTAAAAAGAAATGAAAAAAATATGTTTGTTGTTTGAGAAATAGAAACAAGTTATATAAGTTATCTAATTATCAAACTCTACTTACAATATTAAGAACATAAATTTTAGAATAATTAATTTAGAGAGAATATTACATAAAGATAAAATAATGGCTAGCTATTAAAATATTATTGATATTTTAAAATAGAATTATAGGAATATGTTTGATTTTTTTTTTCATTGATTTTGGATGAAATATTAATTTTCAAACAACTTTTGGAAAAAAAAATCTATAAAATAAAAGTTATGTAATCTGCCTTAAATATCTCAAAATTTAGACAATTTTTAATTGAAGTTATTAACTACGTAACAAAAACTTAAAAGGATTATCTAGGGTTAAATGCAGTTTCGATCCTCTTATACTTTTACATTTGTGTAACTTTTATTTACTATATTTCTAGTTAAGTTATTTTAGTCCCTAAAATTGGTCAAATGTTAAAATTGGATTCCTCTCTTAGTCAGACATCCAAATTGTAATGAAATTGATTAATATTAATAATTTATTACTTAATTTATAAGTTGACACAAGTAAAAAAAATGTTTTCTCTACAAAAACATTCCAAGCATGGGCGAATATGATATGCGCAAGGAAGGTGAAAAAACTCACATAAAATATAAACAGAATTCTATTTATTTTCTTAAAAATATTTTATATGACAAATGTTGTTTCCATATCATCAGTTAGTAACACATCAGGCTGGCAATTAAGTAAAAAATGGTTAATGCCAGCAAAAATTTTGTTACTATTTATATGTAAGGCTAATGAAGGAATCCGATTTAATATAGGATAAAATTCAAAAAATAAAATTGCTCAGTTAAAAATATCAAGAAAAAAAAAACTACACTAATAAAGTAAGAAAACTAAAACTCCATTTAAACGAATTATCTAAAATTGTTTTATCATGATACTCAGGAAATATATTTATAAAAATCAAATTTTTTTTAACATAATTAAGTCTGTCTGTAAAACAAGTGTATTGGAGAAAGTTCCTCCCCAATAGCACTGTTATCTGTGATGTAAAACTTCCCCCCCTTTTGCTTTGATAAAATGGTTCACTCCAAAAAAACAAAAAATATCTAAAATTTAAGGCACAATTTCGAACCGAATATATAGATATCTATTAGTTTTTCTCTCTCATCTCTAATTTTCCCTCACTTCTAACTAATTTCTCTCTCCTAAACTCTGTCCAAATATTTTTTATTTGATTAAATTTATTTAAATAGCTTTTATTAAATTTATTTAAATAGTTTTTATTAATTTTTTTTATTAAATTTATTTAAATTATTGATGTTGAGAAGCCTTTTAACCTTGATGGAGAAAATCACTCCAACGATGCCAATTCTTCCTTCGGACTTCATCATCATCTTTTGAAAATGGCGACAGGGAAAGTATCTAGCTAAGGCTTGTTGCACATTAAGAGGCTCAAAGTTCACTTTAGAATTGAAAATATTACTTTGTGTTGGATTTTTGGTTTTTTTTATATGGAGAAAAGTCTAAATGCATAAGTTCATTTGTTTTATTAGTTTAAGTGATAAAAATAATAAGTAAAAAGAGAAAAGAAAAAGAAAAATCCACTTATATATTAATTGACATTTATGTATCTAATTGTAATTAATTTTTTTTTATCGTTAGATTGTACTTATATTTGGACAACAGGTATAACATATGTAATTTTTTTTTATTTCCAATAATGAAATTCTCGATTGAATATCTTGAATGTAAGATAAACTACTCAATAATAATTCTATGATTGGATGATTTTTTTTTTCTCATTTGTAAATTTTAATATTTTGTTGATTGACTATTTGTAAATATTACTCTATGAACTTGTTAGAAACTTTATTTATTTTTATTTTTATTTTTATTTTTATTGATCATGGTAAAATTATTTCTTTAATTTGGACAACAAGTAATTTTAATTCTTATTTAAAAAAAATTAACATTAAAATCTTTGTGTGTTTGTGGCTGCTACCTTTTAACTTTATATTTATTATTTTTTCTTTAAATTCTTGCACATTGAAATATTATTTATATTGCTTATTGTTATATTATTGAGCTCTTATTATTATGATGACATTCCCATCATTTTGTTGATAGACAATCCATAACTACTATGGTTGTTGTAAATATATTTGTATGCTTAACTATTTAGAAACTGAGGATTTCTTTTGATTGCCCATATTTGTATTAATCTTTTGCCATGTTAGAACGAAAGATGAAAGGAGTTTGAATTCTCATAGACGATATGAAGTTTTAATGCTCAAATACAAGATGCATAAAAATTTTGTTGTGTTCATATAACTATACAAGGAACAATTGATGTTTTATAGAAATGTGTTTTTCTTAGTTTTGATGATTAATTTGATTCTGTAAACATTTTCAAGTGTGGGCCAATAAACCTTCACTTTTTTCTTAAAGTTTCAATTAGCTAAAAATTAGTATATAATAAGGTGGGTCAACTAAATATACCATGCTTTCACTTGGAGTTGGTTGTCATGGTGATTTAGTAATGGTGGATTTGTTTGTGATGTTGGGTGATGATTAATATGTTCCATATACTATTTTTTCATCTAACTTTTTTTCCTCATATTTAACACTTTTCTTATAGTTTTAGACTCATTGAAAATTGCTAAACTAGGTCGCCAAGGTTAATTTAGTGTTATGGATTTTAATTAGTAATTTATTTTTGGTTAAACTTTGGCTCCAAGTAAGTGGAAAATCTCCTCCTAAATGGATGCATACCATTGGACCAACCCAATGGTTTTGGGCTTTTCAATGTGTTTTTTGGGTGTACTTAAGAAGACATGTAAGCTTAAGGTGTAAGTTTAGGTTTTGGTGCAAATAACTACAAGTAAACTTGGGGCAAATTTGGTTGCAATTTAAGTAAGTAGTTGGAAACAGTTTTTCTTTGGATAGATGGGCTTAGTGTGGACGTCCCAAATAGAAGGGTTAGCAAAAAATTAATTTAAATGTTTATGGTCTGAGTTTGCTTAAAACAAAGCTTAAGATATTTTAAAGACAAAAAAATTAAACAAGTTATCAATTATGAAGCTTTTGATGTCAATGACTTTATCTACTGAATTTGCAACACATTAGAATCAATTTGAGTGTTTAGAAACGATTTCGGTAAGACGTATGTGATTTTCTTGCTTACAATAAGTTTCTTTAACTGTGTTAGAAATCGAAATACAATAAAAATTATTTTAATCAATCATAAATTTTATAAAAATTTCTCATAGAACTTAATCATAATTAATTTTTTAGCTCCTTAAAAATTTGCTCACTTTAATAATACAATCTTACATTATCATTTTATGAAATATTCTCCATTTTAATAAAATCTTTTATTAAAATTCACACAAAAAAAATATTATTTAAGACTTAAATATATTTTTAATTTATATAAAATAAATGTTCTTTAATTTTAATTCTTATAATTTTTTATTTTTTACCTTTTTAAAATTTAAAATTATTATTTTTAGTTCTAATTAAATAAAAAAAATTAATTTTGGTTTATGTAATTTTTTATTTATTTTAATTCTTCTAAAATTTGATATCACTATTTTTAGTTCTTAAAGTTCATCGTAAAACAAATAAATATAATTTATTTTAGAGATCTATAAAAAGTTTTTAGAAATCATGTGTTAACTTTGTACATTACATTTATATGATCACTTGATATTTCACTTAAAACATAAATAGTTAATTAGTGTCATATGATAATAGAAATGAAAAATAAAATTTTAATTTTTTGAGAGATAAAAATTATTTTTTTTTATAAAAATTAAAATCAAAACTCATTAATTTTATAAAAATTAAAAATATATTTGTGGCGTTATTTAATTAAATTTTTAGAAATAAAAAATTAATTTTCTCAACAAATTATTTTAAATCACTTATAATTAGAGATTAGAAAACATAAATGCAACACGATCCTTTGTGGCTCAAGTTGGAGAAGCTGCACAAGGTTGTGCCATTGAATAACCGAGGGATATGGGCAAAGAAATAAAGAAATAAGGGTTCAAGGGTGGTGATGGAATGCCATGCAGTAGTTGTTAAGAAAGATGAGCATTCCCAAAACTAAGACAAGAAAACAAAATACAGCTTGACAACAACACTCATATAAAGGTTGATTGAAAAGAATCTAAGACAACAACATACAAAGTTATTTACCAAAAAACTTCTGTTATTTCCCTCAAGCTTCTGGGTAGTAATGCCTTTTCTTGTGTCTCTCCTCTTTGCTGTTATTTTCCTTTCTATTGAGTGTTGTTTCTATTGCTGTCTACTCTCCTCCATTGTCTACATGTTGTGTTCAAGTGCCCCAAAAACATTATCCTCTTTGTTAGCCTTTTTTTCTCCTTATATTCCAACATCTATGTTGACCCTTGGGAAAACCTATATGGAAGTCACAAAGCTTGAGTCTGCTCGGTCTCTTTCAATTTCTATTTTCATTCATGTTATGTCTCATAGGTCTAATTGAGTCTATTTCTCTATCCATTTTCATATTGTGTTCACACTTCATTCCATTTATGGAACTGATGGTCTTGCTGATTGTAATGTTGCAAACCTTGGAGGCTAAACTTTGCCTGTAACATCTATTGGACAAATAACTTTACTCTACCCATTGGGTGAAGAAAATATGGATTGGATCACGTATGGTAGCAAACAAGGCGATTCATTTGTTAGTTTTTGGTTTAGAAATAATTTAGGTAATTGTTAAATTTACCTCTATTAATTGTTAAATTTACCTCATTTCTTTTTTTTATATATGTTTTATTATCTAAAATACCCCTTTTATATAAAAATCCTATAACCGTAATTTCCATACCCTATCCTCATTGTTCTCTGAAAACTCTTCCGATAAGTTAATGACCAGTGCCAGAGCGAGAGCCAAAGGCTTCTCATTAGCATGGACACAAGGATATAAATTGTGTGTTCAATGTTAAGATGATTCTATGAACGACTTATAGTTTGAACTACAAACATAGAAAACTAAAAAAAGTGGAACATCACAGAGAGCAGGAAATAATTAGAAACATAAGAAAAAAAAGGAGAAAGAAATTTCATAATCTTTTTTTGTTAATTAAGATTTGTTGTCAGGAACTCACATTTATTGGAACCAAATGTAACCAGGTGGCTACCGTGAATTCTTTGATCAGGTTGGTATGTTATTAACACCTGATTAAGGAACTAGTACAATAAGCTTTCCTAGGAATCGAAGTTGTCTCCTAATGGGGTTCTGCGTAGCAACTTTATTTTTCCAAGTTTTTGGATTGCGAAGTTAGCTTTATGTGTTATGTGAGGATGAGTGAAAGAAAGAGAGATCAAGGAGGCACGAGTGAGTGAAAAAAAAAGATATTTAAGTAAAATTATAAAATCCAACTTTCGAGATTTTTTTCTTTTTTATTTTCTTTTATTTTTTCCTCTTTCCAAAAGTGTCCTTGTGTTTCCCCTCTTTCTTCGACGGCACTGCCGTGGATGTCTGCACCGCACCGTCGCAAATGTCCACAACTGTGGTTGCCATTAATTCCTGCACTGCCGCTGTTGCTGATGCCCACCGAGGTTGAGAAACAATGTTGAAGGTCCTGCTGCCGTCCACGAAGAGCAGGAGAGAGAAAATAAAAAAGAAAGGATAAGTTAGTAAAAGAGATGCAGAAAAGGAAAAATAAATAAATCTGCCATTGATTTAAAAAGAAATAAATTCAACTGTCTTAAATACCTCTGCTATTGTGGGAGACTTATCTACTTTCCCATTCTAGAATTGGTCTTGTTTGGGAGTATTTTTTTCTGCCAATAGATATGACTTTCATTTTTATAGGTTTAAATAATTGATCTTGGGTCTTTTTGTAATATTTTTCCCATGGTATGCTGCAAACAATGAATATTGGCCGAGATGCTAACTTAGTTGGAATCTCAGTTAGTATAACGATACTTCTCATGCCATTTTGCTTAAAAAGAAGCCAAATCAAAAGAATCATAAATAATAAACGAAAAATAAAGGAGATATAGAACGAAGTTATAGGAAGGAGAAGGGGTAAATGAGATAAGGAACTACGTGAAAATAAAAAGATGGAAAAAATATACATGTTTTTATAAAACTTGAGTGCCATGAATGCAACATTTTTCGGTGTAAAGAAGTTTGTAATGTTCAAAAGATAATTGTTAATTAGAATTTATTGTGTATTTATAGAAACTAAAAATAATAAAAAAGTAACTTGATCAAAACAAATATATCGATTTATAACAATTGTTTCTCTATAATTTTACCACTTGTTTTATATTTTTGTATTGATAAGTAACCGTTTCAATAACCATCCATATTTGTATATTTATTAATGATTTTGTTCTAAAAGACATTCTATTATATTATTTTTACCTTGAAGGTAGATAAAGTGTCAAATTGTGAATCATTTGAAATAAAGAGGGTATTATAGAACTGGCTTAATGTCTCAACAAAGCAGAATATTACTAAAATTCTGTTAAGAGTATTCTAGACCGAGTACCAGACATGATATATACTCCTAATTGTCGACCTAGAATGCAGACTTGAACTGTTATTGACAAATGGTCCTAAACGATTATAAACCCTAATTAAGTATGATATGGTGAGATGAAAGTATACGATAACTAGAAATAATATATATGTATGTGTGTGCTTAAAGATATATGACTCACTCCTACAACTTCCTATCTTTCAAATATTGATGGTGAATGAATTCCATCTTTTGTTTCATTTGACGGTCATACCATTAGGAGGACAATGAATCCATGATCCATTGGTTGGAGATAACACCTTCACAAGTTATGTGAGATTTGCATTTATGTCTCCTAATGTTATAATTCATTGACAATTTTCTCACACAAACATCGATGTTATCTTAATACAGACGCTGTCACCCAGATATGTTAGAGTCTCACCTGATATTCTTGCAGCTCCCAAAAGTGTCTAACCCTTTCTAAATCTAAATTCTTCTACAAGATTGACCTAATCAAAGCTAATAACTAAGAAGGAATGGAAGAATCACTAAAAAAAGAAGATCCCTCTGAATGTTCTGACTAAAAATCACTGAGAGGATTATAAGCTAATACCATATATAATTTATTCATTTTTGAGTTAATGTATTAAAGCATAGTCAATGGTTTGGAGATGTAATATATATATATACAATTATACTTTAACCCTTTTTAATATATGTTAGATTGAGTTTTGATGTTTAATTATAAATTGCATGAGTGTTATAGTAACAATTAGGTATTCTCAAATTGTAACTCTCTGACATTTAGAGTTTTAAATTTTATTCGATTAATTTACAATTGGAAATAAAAATATTTGGCAAGAATTTTATTAAATTAGATAAATAAAAAAAGATGTTATATATAAGATTTGAAAGGACTCCATGAAATTTTAAAAAATATTCAAAATTACAAAAATTAATAAAAAAGATAATAAAGATATGATAAAATTTGGATAAAAGAAACGTAAAGCCAAAAACTGTTTACTTTTAAATATGAGAAAACTTTTTTTATAAGTTGTAAAAAATCTTAATTAAATATCATCAAATTTTGTTGTTCTCCTAAATAAATTTATTTAATTCTAATTGAATATGATAAGACTTTTTATTTACATCATTTAAAAATTTTGATTGAATATCACATGATTTTATTTTATATTTTTTTTTATCAATTTTTTTTAAATTTCTTTAAAATCCTAATTCAATACTCCTCAATGACTATAGTAACATCTAATGCTATTTTAATTATTTATAAATTTTAGACCATTTCAATCTTGTCTTTTACATTTATAATACTGATTTTTTATATAAAAAAAGAAAATTATTTCACTGTAATTATGACGTGAAGTTTTGTCTAAATTTTTATTTAATTATATGAACATACATTGTTTGCACTATAATTTTATGAACTAATAAGATAAATAGAAATCTTATATTCGCATAGTTAATATGATAAATTTTTGTTAGATTTTTATTTTACATAAAGGTTGAATTAATTTAATGAGTTAATATTAAAATTTATTATGAAATAAATACATACGCAGGGATAAATGTGATATTTGGCAATTGACGGCTACGTGTGATTGAGTGATAGTGTATGAATTATATATCCCAATGGATTTTAATTAAATTCATTTATATATGCCTTGCACACATAAATAGTTTTCACACACACATTTTACTGTTTAATTTAAAACATTCAAAATCTTTGCTATATCAATGTGTATTGGATAGTGTTTGTGAAAAAATTTAATTTGAAATTTAAACAATGAAAAGATATTTAGCAGAATGAGGCATAAAATTGAAACTGCGCGAGATAATTCATTCAAGATTCGACCTTATTTTCTTTATTCAAATAATTAGTCAAAGATGAAATATAAAATTCGATTACTAAAAACCAAGATTTGCATTAATTAGAAAATATATTAACAGAATAATAGACGTGAATATAGGGTTAAAATATTCCACCTCATTTTTCCGTTTTCTTTGTTTTCTCAAAAGATTTTTACAATTCATTTAATAAAATTAAAACAAAAGTTGGTTCCAATTAAGAGTTTTTGAAACAATCATTACGACAACATTTAAGTGGATGCACAAGGATTGATAAAAGAAAGAGGAACACCATATTTAAAAGAACGGACGACTCTTATCTGTTCAATTGAATTTTCTTTTTCAATTTACAAGCACATTAATTTACTAGTTTTTGCTTAACTGAATTATACAAAAATAAATTTATAAAATAAGGATTATCCTTTATTTATATATTTTAATCTGATCATATAAATAATTAATGTGAGATGCTTAACAAATTTTCTTGAGATCAAGGATTAAACATCTTAAATATAAAATTTACTAGACTAAACATCAACAAATAGTCTGATGATCTAATAACAGATGACTTGATAGTTCTAATACCAATTGCTATAATAGATTTTGATATTATTTTAAAAATTGAATTTAGATCTAATTCAACACCTACAAGATAAAGATTGACCTGTAATTATATCAGTTTATAAGAGATTTCTAACTGTTGGCAAATGACATGCTTTCTCTGTTGTTTTGCTTTTCTTTCTGTAATTTGGATATATAATGAGAAATGTAATGATAAGAAAAGCTTTCCCAAATCCAAGAGCATGAGATAAGTATTGGTTCCATAGACCCTCCAATATTTTGCCAACGAAATTCAAAAGTTTTCTTTTGGTGGGCATGCATCAATCTTTTCTCTTACTTGGGAAATGAACTCCTAAACTTGGTCATCATGAGTTGATAAAGATAATGCCTTATTGCAGATGGGTTGCAAACAAGTATTTGATATGTTGTAAATTTGATTTTTCCAGAGATGATAAAATCTAATGAAATAATCGACTCTATTGAAGTTTTCCCTTCTTTCATTTCCACTACTCTGGTTAGGAATGAGATGGTGCTCAGGCTCAACTATTGTGCTGAATTTAAACAAAAACCAGAAGGAGCAATAATAATTGAGTCTTTAAATTCTAAACATAAAGTCAAAGTAATTAATTTAGTACAATTTTCACTTGTTTTATAAATTTTATTATTTTTCAGTCTTATCTTCTACTTTTATACTATTCATAAGTTATAATAAAAAAAATGTGTAAAAAGTCTTTACTCTTTGACCAACATAAAAGTGAATAAATGATTTTCTTTTGAAAGTATTTCAGTTCATTTTGCTTCTTCTCACATAATTAATGCACGAGTCTTTCTAAGGACAACATTTAATATATTAATATATTAATCTATAATATTAATATTATTTCAATAAAGTGGTCATATTACACTTTATTTTATAATAATTTAATGTATTAGTTAATATAATTTCTATTAACATTGCATTTGTCACTTTTACAGGTTACTTTAACTATTCATATTTCTAATAAGTTAGTTTTTAGTTGTTTATATTCTTATAGTGGTTTATAAAATAAAAATATTATTTTTTAATAAGTTAGAAAATTCGTATTATACTTTACGCTTAAATAAAAAAAAAACAAAAAATACACTAAAAATATAATACCCACTAAGCACTATTTGAAATTTATAAATTTTACAACCTTTCAATCTCGTTCTTTACTTTCATAATAGTGCCAAGTTTTAATGAAAAAAAAAATCTTTCACTATAATTAGCATGTGAATTTTTCTCAAAACTTTTGTTTATTTATATGTACATATATGGTTTGCATTATAATTTGATTTTTAATTTACATGTAGGATGAATTAATTTATTGAATTCAACAATAAATTTTTATACAACAATTTTTTTTTGTGAGAATCTGTCTCTTCATTTAGTAGGGATGATTTTCTTTGGAACAAGACGGGTCTTTGATCTTATAGGTTCAAATAGTTGTTTGTTATATGGATTTTGATTTGGTTCTCATACATTTTTTTTTTTGTCTCCGTTTTCTATGTATTTTTGGCATGTTGCTCTGTTGTAGAGGGTAGCATCCAACAATCTTGGGATGCTTCTCTCTCTCCATGTTGCTTTTTCTAAAAAAAACAAAAAAGAAGAAAAAACTGTATACTAACAAGGCATTTTAATTAAATTCATTTATATATACTCCGCTTACGTAAAAATAGTTTCCACATACACATTTATGTTCATTTTAAACGTTCCAAAATCAGTAATTTGTCATATGCATAATATCAATGCGTATTGGATACTATTTGTGATTTTTTTAAAATTTAAACAAGGTAAATTGTTTTAGCTCAATGAGATATAAAACTTAAATTGTGAGAAAATAGATACAGGATTCGACCCTATTTTTTATTCAATTAATTAGATTAAGATGAAAAATAAATTTCAATTACTAAATCCAAGATTCACATTTATTAGAAAATATATTAAGAGAATAATAGAGGTTAATATTGGGTTAAAATGTTTCACCTAATTTTCCTGTCTTCTTTGTTCCCTCAATAGATTTTTTACAATTCATTTAATAAAACAAAAAAAACTGTTTCGAATTAGAAGTCTGAAACAATAAACTCATTACCAATGCTTTTAAAACTAGTCTGTTATTGAATCAGTTAACCCGTTAAAGATTTAATGATTCGATCATAGTTAAATTATGGCCAAATTGATATAATGAAATAATAATAATTAAATAATTTATAAAATATATTAAATATATTTAATATCACATAATTTTATAAAAACTAAAATAAAAACATTATT
>JAMLFT010009934.1:0-12278 GCA_026544285.1 Pachyrhizus erosus
TTATCTTTAACAAAGAAAGTTTTATTTAATTGTTAAATATATGATTTATTTAGTTAAAGATATATTTTATTTTTTATAAATAAGAAAATTTATATAACTATAAATCAGGAATCTTATTTTTATTAATTTTGATTTTTTATTTTCTATTTATTTATAAATAAAAGGATATATATGTGTGATTAAACACATAGTACACTTTAATACATTATTTTTTTATATGGTATCATTAGATCTAGATTTTTTTATCTTCATTGCAGTAAATAATTCATTGCATGTTCCTCATGTGTGAATAGCGTCACACTCATTGTATGTTATTTTTCATTGCCGTCAATACCTTTGTTCTTTGGCGCAACCCCCTGTTGGCATCATCCACCTCCAACGACCACCACAAGCACTAACCCATCATCGTCTGCTGCCGCACACGCCGCCTTTCTCCAGTGCGTCAATCTCACGCCCGGTGCCTAGATTGACATGTGACATCTTTTTCGACATACCCAATCGCTAGCGACTCGTCTCCTATACTTTCCCACCTCTAACGACCTTTGGAAAACTATTTATCGAACCATTTGGCTACTTTGCCTCCATGGTCTCTCATGGTTGCTCTTTAAACTCTATATCTATTGTGACCTTTACCACTAAACCTTTAATTCCTTGAAAAAAATTAACTGGGACAACCAATTACAACACTTGGGTTGATGTTGTAAGTTGGGGTTCCAAGGCCAAGGTTGTGTTAACCACTTTATTACCAAAATTACTGATGTTCCCATTATCAAGAAATCTCGTGGGTAACAATTGATGTCTCTTTGTGTAGTGTTTTTTGTTTCTCTCTTGCTCCTAATCTCTTGGTCCAATTTCAAACTTATCCTACTTGTTATGAGGTATAACATAAGTTAAGAAGGTTTATTCTAATGATGTTCATTGTCTCTATAGTGTCATCACGACCTTAATGAACATCAAATTGGAAAACATGGATATCTAAACCTATCTTGGTGAACTTTAACGTTTAATTACTAATTAAAACACTTTTGTACCCTTTACTAGTGATGTAGAGACTTTTTACAAACAACGCAATCAAGTTCATGGTTCTTGCACTTGTTGGTCTTACACCTGAATTTGATGTTATACTCAATTAAATTTTGGTTGGACTTGTTGTTCCTATCTATGATTGGGTCAATAACTATTTAACCTCTTAACTCCTTATGCCTTTGGTTGGACCATTTTCTCTTTCGTTGATTCCTTCGCTCTTGTCTCTCACTCTTTTTGTGGCGGACACAATGGAGGTTGTGGTGTTCACCATTGTTGTTGTTGCAATTGTTATGGTCATGTTGAAGCTAAATGTCACACTAAGGCTACAAAACATTCAAAGTCATCAAATGTTATCCAAGTTTCCTCTTCTTCTATAGTCGACTCTCCTATCCCACCTACAGATGTTACCATCTCTGTTGTTAAGTATCACGATCTTCTTTGACATTGCGCAACCCAATCGCCTACATCACTGGTTACTGCCATGACTTAGCTTGGTAATTTTATTGCTTTTGTCTTTAAGTCTCCTTCCTTAGGACCATGGATCCTTGACTCGGTGCCTTATATCATATGACCGATAACAAATCTTTTTGCTCCTAATTGTCTTTTTTGGACTTTTTGTCTTTTTTCACTCTTGGAAATGGTTCTTGCATTATTGTTTGTGACATTAGACAAACTCATCATCTTTCTAACTTATCCTTAACCTCTGTCTTATATGTTCATGGTTGCCCTTTTTATTTAATTTCAAAAAGAAAACTTACCTGTACTCTTGAATACTCTGTTTTTGTTTGTTAACAACTTTGTTCTTGTTTAGGATCAATTTACCAAACTAATGATTGGAGCAAGACATGGGTCTGGAGGATTGTACTACCTATCATTGTTGATGACTTATGTTTTCATTGCTTTGGCAGAACTTGTTTATCAACATCTTGGTCATCCTAATATGGATAAATTACATTTTTTAGTCTTTAACATTTCTTCCATTAACACTTTTCAATGTGAGTCATGTCAGTTAGGTAAACACATTCGTCAAATATATAATTCCCATATTAATAAATGTGTTGCATCACCTTTTACATTAGTTTACTATGATATTTTGGGTCCTAGTTGTATTTGTTCAACTTTAGGATCTTTATATTTAGTTACTTTTTATTGATGATTTTTCCAAATATATGAGTTTTACTAATAAAAAATTGTTCTGATGTTTTTTCTATTTTTCAAAGATTCTCACATAAAATAAACAATCAGTTTGCTAACAAAGTTAAGTCTCTACATACTGACAATGTCCATGAATATATGTCTTTCCAATTTCAATATTTTCTAAACTTGTAGGAGATCCTTCATGTAATATCATGTGCTCACACACCACACAACAAAATGGTATTGTTGAACGAAAAAAACTTCACCTGGTTGAAATAGCTCGTACTCTCATTTTTCACTATAATGTCCAACTTCGTTTTAGGGGTGATGCTCTTCTCATAGCATGTTACCTGATAAAATTGTATGTCTTCGTCTATGCTTGATAATCAAATTTCATTCTTCATCTTGTATCCTCAACAAGTGTTATACATTATCCCTCTTTGATTCTTCAAATGCACATGTTTTTGTTCATGATCTTACATTAGGTAAAGATAAATTGTCACCTAAGTCTATCAAGTATCTCTTCCTTGGATACTCTTGTCTTCAAAAAAGGTTATCGCTACTTTTGTCCTATATTATGCCAATATATTGTTTTTACTAATGTGACCTTCTTTGAAACTACACAATTTTTTTACTCCATGGTTAGTGGTGTTTCTCTAGTTGCCTCGCCCTTTATTCCACTTGTTGCATTAACTCCAGTTGTTTCCTCCTATCCACCATCACTACTTACTTAACATCAACACCTACGACCATCACCTATGATGTCACTTATTGGTGCTCCAACATCATTTCCTACTCCAATTGTCCTTTCACCATCATTGGCTACACTTGAACTTCTTATTGCTCTTTGTAAAGGTATTCATTCTACATGCAATCCTAACCCTTTGTATGTCTTTTATCTTAATTATGCTCATTTATCTCCTTCTTATTTGCTCTTTATCAATTCCTTGGATTTTATCTTTATCCTTAAGTCCATAGGAAGCCATGACTAATCCCAATTGGCAACATGAGAGAAATGGTTGCTCTACATGCGAGTGACACTTGGGAACTTATTCCTTTACTTGTAGGCAAAATCATAATGGATTGTCATTGGGTGTATACCGTGAAGATTGGTATGAATGACACTATTGATCCCAATATAAGGTTTGCTCAATGACAAAAGGGTATACTCAATATTTTGATATTGACAATGAGGACACCTTTTTCCTTGTGGCCAAAATCACCTTAGTTCACCTTTTCTTGCTATGACTACCATTTATTACTGACCTTTGCACTGACCGGACATTTTTAGGTACACACGAAGAGAACAAATCATTTGAGACAACAAACATTGAATGATGTACTAATAGTGATGTCTAATTCAAAGTTAGTTAAAAAGGCACCAAGTTAAAAAAGCCATTGAATATAACATAAATGATCTCTCTTTTGATGATGAATTGATCATAAAGAATAATGAAAAATCATTTGACAATGAAGAGTTAGAGTTATACAACTTAGACTTATTTGCTCTAATTGAAGATGATGAGGCAAATGCTAATGGTGATAGTGCTTATGTAGATGACCTACTAATTCATGATGATGATGGAATTGAATTTGATGATGAGGTATATGCAGATGATAATGGTGCAAGTAATGCTACAAATGATGTCATGAATGGAGAATAAACTATATGGAAGATGTTGTTGTGTTAATGAATTGCTGCATTAGTATTATTTTATATTGCTTGTTGTCAAACTTTTTAAGTGTTTAATGTTAGGAACTATAACTTTAATTGGAGAGCTATAATTGCTTACAAAAATTAATTTACCATACATTTTGGATTAGAGTTATGTTTAAAATGGTGTTTATGATTTTAAAGTTATTTAATTTATTTTTGTAATTTGATTCTTTTAAAGTATAATGTAATATTTGATAAAATATTAATTTTTTTTATCATATAATATTTAAACCATTAATTTTATTACACTTAATTCATTCTTTTACACATTTGTGCTTCTATTTCATTTACCTAAAATATAAATCTAAAATTTATCTCAATTCTTATATTATAAATTTAAATTTGTATTTATAACTACACATAACTTCGATAAATCATTTTTATGTCAAATTTTTTATTCTAAATTTACTCATTTAACTTCCTCAATATAATTACACGTATCTAAAAAAATTGTAATGATACATAATAAACTACCTCACTTTCTCATTTTCTTTTTTTAATGTATAATAAAAACATTAAAGTTGGAACTTATGATTTTATAAATATTATTTCAATTCTTCTTATACTTATCTCAATAGATCACTTTCTCATTATTTGTTCAATTTTTTTTTAAAAATAAAATATGTTACAAAGAGTAACATTTTTCTAAAAAAGTATGTTATTAGATAGTTTTCCTTAATTTTTAAGAATAAAATAAATTATTTATATTCATTCTATCTTACCATTGTATATACAAGGCGGGTCGAAAGTACACCCACCGTCAAGAGCCGAGCCGAGCCACAGAAAAGAGAAAACGAGGTGTAACAGAAAGCAATCGAAGCATGAGCCAGGAGAAGAGGGAAGATGAAGATGCGTTGAAAACATTGGAGATCGAAAACGGTCTCTGCCTCGTCCCGCGCGTGAAGCTCAACCTCACCGTCTACCCTTCCACACCCCTCACTCTCACCCAACCAATCGACGAATGGAAAATGAAACGCGCTCTCATCGACTTCCTCCAAACCTCTCACTCCCTCACGCTCCTCGAAGAGGACCTCCAACTCACGCGCCACAAACACCTCAAAAAACGCAAACGCGACGACCCCGTCGCCGCCGGAACTCTCCGTCTCTGGGACCTCTCTTCCTTCCCAACGGTGGACCGCTTCCTCGACTGGCGCAACCGCCTAACGGAGAACATGAACGGGATCGAACTCAACCTCGAAGGCGTCAAGTTCAACCTCACCGTTACCGTTCCCGTTTCCGACGATTTTCAGAGCTTGAAGAAGGATTGGGAAGAGCATTCCGCGTTTCGAAGTCGGCGCGAACCGGACACCGTTATTCTGAGGGGTGTTCCCTCGCGGTGGTTCTCTGAGCCCAGGGTTTCTTCTAAACCCTCCATGCTCGTCACTCACACCATCTTTTCTACATTCGGCAAAATAAGGTTCCTTTGTTATGTGATTTTACGCATATCATTTTCAATCATTTCCGTGTCAATCTCATATTTTCTTCACATAATGTTTTTGCTGCCGAATATCATATGCTAAATAGTCCTCTAAATACGAGAAAACTTTTTCACATTGGTCCTGATCATCAGTAAAATATATCAACTTTAGGATTAAACTGATAGATATTCAATACTTCAGTGATGACTTATATTTTATTACTCTATGGTATATTTCGGAGAGAAGGTAATACTTAGAGGACTAATTTTGACGGTTTATTCTTGTACTGCCTATGTGGGACTGAGAATTCTTGTATTTAATTTAGGGATAAATGGTGTTTTAGATCTATTTTGTTAAAATTCATTTTATTTCTTACATTTTAAAAATTGTGGTCTTAGTCTCTATATTTTTTTAATGTGGTAGATTTCATCCTTAATTGGTAATTCTATACTTCATTTTTACTTAATGAGGGACAACATCTGCCATACTTCAGAAATACCAAGATCAAAACCATCATTTTTAAAATATAACGTCTAAAATATAATGTGGTCAACTAAATATTGAGGTACTTAACTTAGCTATCATGTTACTTTCAATAATCTGATTGTACTTAATTGTTTTGCTTCTTCAATAGGAATCTTAATGTTGCTGAGGATGATGATTTTGGTAAGGATGAGAATGAAGACAGTGGAGACTTAGTTTCGGGCCTTTACTGCAAGATTGTGGTTCAGTTTGAGAAATATAGGGACTTCCATGATGCAATGAGAGTTCTGTGTGGTCGCTCGTTGCAAAAGGTATTGGCTTAGTTTGTTAGTTATTTTTCTTCTTTTTATTGTGAAATCATGCCTAACCATGGCTGCCGAAATGCTGTAGTAAAAACATTTAGCTCATTTGAGATGCATTTGGAACTCAGTCGATACGTGTTTATATGAGTTGTTTCTATAATCAAAGAGGAAAGAGCGTTAAATTGCTTTCTTAAGTTTTAAGCTGCTTTCATAAGCAGCTGTGACTCGCAATGAATTCAAGATCATAGCTGATGAAAGAGGAAATAGGTTGTTAAACACTTATTAAATAAGTGCTTATCATGTATGTATCCACCTATGTATAAGTTGCTTCTATAATCGAAGAGGAAAGAGGTTTAAACTGTTATCATATAAGTTGTAAGCTGATTTTGTAAGTAGTCGTGACTCATATTGAATCCACGATTATAACTGACAAAAATCTGGGTAGCAATTGGCATGAAGAATGTTTTGCAAAATCTAAAAGTTGAATCTTTTTATGCCTGATAAATGATTTCTTGTTGATGATTTATGAGTTGTTTTCAATGAACAGCAAGGGTCACGTTTAAAGGCTGATTATGAGGTTAGCTGGGACAGAGATGGATTTTTTCGGAACTCGAGGAATTAAAGTCAAGACAGGAATAACGTGGTATCCACAAGGGCAGCAGATCATTACAAAAGTGAAGCTCCTAGACGTCAGGCCTACAATTCTCGCCACAGTCCTGATAATGTGCGCCTCAGGAGATTCAAGGTTAGATTTTGATATCTCAAGTGGTCCTCTTATTGTTCCATGCATTTTTCCTTTTGCAATTTTGTCCTTTAGCTTTCTAGTTTGAACGTCTGTAAGTTGTGACAAGTCTGCCAATGTTGACTACAAACCTCTTCACTTAATGCAGGAATGAGGATTGAAAGCTGTTTTAACTATTGGTTACAAATTTGAAGGCATTTTAGTCGTGTAATGACTCAAGTTTGGTACACTGGCTGCATACAATTTCTTGGGTCATTGACTTGGTCAACTCCAGCTTATGACTTGGGATAATGGGATTATCTTCCGAGATCAATTGTATTGACTTTAGAATTCATTGTTCCAACTGATGATGAGTCATTAAAACACCGCTATTTTACGGATCCACATTCTTATCCCAAATAAATCACGAGCATTTAGCAGACAGTAGTTACTTTGGTTAGCTCTTCCCAAAAGGAAATTTTTATTTGCTACATTGTTGGGCAAAAATATCTTAGGTTCGCGGAATTCAGTTAATACATTTGGATTTGCTGCAGAAAGTCATAACTTTTTTTCTGTAGGCATTGACTGTACTTGCCTTACGCCTTACGCCTTACGGTGCAAGAACAACGGAATGGTTGGTATGGAAATATGGTTCTAAAGCACACTGATATTGTCTTTTTCATTTTTTACATAAATTATAAGGTGTTCTACTTATTTATCAATAGGACGACCCTGTTCTGTTTGAGCTTACACTGAAGTAATACATTGATTAGACGACCCCTGTTCTGCTAGTGAATGAATACTTTACTGAGTTTACTCTGCCCCCTGAAAAGAGTACGGGGAAGAGTATTTTTCGGATTAGTATAACTAATATACTTAAAAAGTTGAACAAAACTGGTTTTTTCAGTAAAAAATAAAACTGATTCTGATATAAATTATTTTAAACTGTCTAAAGCAATTGTGAGTTGCCAAATTAATTTTATTCATTAATTTATGTTGAAATGTTTATTCTTTTTAAGAAAATAAGAACTGTTTTGTCATCTCTAAATTAAAATAGGGTTGAGATGGGGACAAGAACGTGATCAAGACGAAGGCGGTCCAGCAGTCCATGGGCGCAGTAGATTAAGACAAACAATAGCTGGACTGGATTGTTTTCTGATTCAATAATGCAAGGATAAGGATGGCAGTTTAACACGTTTTTTTATGCGTAATAAGCAGACTCAGAACGCCACCAGCGCCGATAAATTCTTGCATAAATTTATTACTTTTATTTCTGTCTCTTTTCAACTGTCTTTTTTTGTTAAAAAAAAAAAGAAATTTTATGTTTTTATTATTTAAGAAATTTATGATCACATTAATTATATTTTTTACTTTACATTTATCGGGGACCAGTAACAGTGTAGGTAATGTTAAAATAATAAATAAGATATAAAGGACGTGTTAAGAAAATACAAGTATTTTTAACAAACAAAAATATTAATTACATTTCTAAACCTTTGTTAAGATCTTGAACAACAATTAAAAAAATAGTGATAATAAGTAAACATAAATTAAGTGTACTACCTACTAAAATATTGATGAATTGTTAATTAATAATTATCACACTAAACAATGTGTTGATTTAATTAATTTAATGTTAACTAACTTACCATCTCCTGTTTATATCCGAAAGTTTCTTCCGAGAAAGTAGAGTATATTAGATACTTGTTTTAGAAATAAAAAGAACACTAGTGACACTGAATTAAAAATTAAACTTAAGATTGAGAACAATTCTGTAACATTAGACCAAAAAATAGTGAGATGACAGGTTTGGAAGAGTTCTTCCACCTGCTATGCTAACTGCTAAGCGCCCGGAATGGAAGAGAAGTTTTTTTTTTTTTTTCCTAACATTTTGAACCCACCAAATATTAGTTTAGCCAAAAAGAAAAGTAAAATGCTATTGAAATCGTCGGGAAGTCAAAACATGGTGGGCAAATTTTCACATGAATTGATCTCGAGATTCTTAATGGGAAAGGAAAAAGTTTGACCAAATTACTTGGGATTTTCTCTCAAATTAAACCAAGAATTTTCTTACAGGAGAATGTGACCTTGACCACCTGTTTAATATTTTGAAATATATCCTGTTCATTTTCTTTTAACTTTGGTCAAATTCTTCGAATGCAGTGATTCCAAAACAAATGCGGTATAGGAACTAATTTGTTGGACAAATTTGGACTGAACTGTAGATCTTGAAAATTTTACTTTAATTTCTTTTTTTTTAAATCCCAAACCATATCATCGTAATTTTAGCAAGAATTACCAGAAAAATAACTGAGGTAAAGATTGAAGATACCCATTACAACTTTCTAACATCTCTAATCTAAAATCTCTTCAATTCTTAAATAGATTTTGTACACATTATTCATTTTCACATTTTTCAATTTAAAGCATCTTTCTTTCTTTACTTTTTATACATCTTAAATGGATCTCACTATTATAAATTACATATTATATATTATTAAAAATTATATTTTATGTAAAAAAAAAAAAAAAGTTAAGAACCGGTGCTAACCTGTGTTTGTATAATTACCGGATACTTTAAAGTTCTTAAATAGGAATTGCTACAATGGGAGATACAATTTTAGCACCTCTTCTGTTTCTTGAATAAGGTGACTGATACCACCATTGCAGGTGGCCTGTATACCACAAAATGATAAAAAAAAAATTAATAAAAAAGTCAATACAAGTGGTAAAAATGAAGTATCAATAATTATTTGTTACAGTAAATTACTTATCAAGATTAAAATTAAGTTTTATTTTAGTACTACACACATTCAAATATATGTATATTCTATGGTAACAAACGTTAGATTTTAAGAAGACAACAAAAACCGGAAGTAACAAGCATGATATGTTAATATAGATGTACGATGACATGAGAAATTGCATGAAATAATCATTCATGAGATGACAAAAAATAATGGCTAAAACAGTTTGAACATCTAAGAACATAACTGAAGAGAGTAAATTACACCAAATTTAAACCTTTAAAAAGGGATAGAAGAAGATTTAGAAGAAAATTAAAGAAAACTATAGAAAGGAATCTCATGGTAAATAATATGTATGAGAATTTTTACATACATGTGTAGAAACCATTAGAGATATAATTAAAGTGAGTAAATTACATGATTTTTAAACCGTTGAGAAGAGATTGAAGAAAATCAAGAATAAAATTAAAGAAAATCATGGGAAGAAATCTCGTAGTATCTATGAGAACTTAATTTTTAACCAATGTTTAATATGTAATTCATACAACTAACTAAACCTGATGATAGAAGATTATTATTTTCATAGGATTAGTGTTGTATTTCTTTTTTAAGGTCAGCTTATGCCGATCCAACAAGTACATAACAACTTCGATCTTCTGTAATTTTAGTTGTTTGACTTTGACCAATTTGGCACCACTTGATTAACAATTCTCAAGAACCTTAGGAACAATTCAGCACACCACATGAAGCAAACATACATGGCATGGATTGTCATTATGCCTAATTCATAATTTCTACTGTAATTTACACTCAGAACATGTAACGAGAAGAATTGAAGTTTTCAACCCATCTCAAGCAGGTCAAAAAGCAAACCTACATGTATTAACACCAGCAAAAAGAACTCTATTCCGAATTCAGAAATGGAAATACTAAGAAGAAGAAACAAAACAAAAGAAAAAAAGAATGACTAACAGAAAATCTTCATTCTTCACCAGCTTTTCTTATCGGAATGCTATGCTGGAACCTTGTTCTTGGAAGCCTCAATCACCACTCCTTGGAGAAAGTAACCCATCGGTGGCCATTTTCTTTTCACTCCACCCTCTAACATAATCTTTCTTCTTTTTCCCTTCGCTCACCACCATCTTTTCACTCCACCTTCTCACATATTTCTTTTTCTTTACCCCTTCATTGGTCACCATCTTTTCACTCAACCCTCTATCATAATCTTTCTTCATCGACTTCCTTATGTTTAGTGAACTGCCCTCCAACTTGGAGATCGCATACCACAAAATACAAATGAAAAGAGTTGTAACGGATCTTCCAAACACAATCAAGAGCAACAAAGTCAACACCATGACCAGTGGCAAATAGAAAGAAGGCTTCCCCACATCCCAATTCTTCGTATTCGAAGAAAAGTTCTTCTTAGGTACCTTTGTATCAGTTTCTATCTTGGATTGGTTTCTCTCTTCATCAGGGTTTTGATCAGTTATTGCAGACTTGTCCATTGACTCTGAGGTACGAGTCGAGGTTGTTTTTGCTCTCACCACTTTGAGTTCTTGGCTCTTGCTGTGTTTCTGATCCTTGTTGTTTTTGACCTTGACCACAACAGGAACAATATCATCAGTGTTGGAGTACACAAAGCGAACAAAAGAGATGTCATGAGGGTTCATCTGAGAATAAATCTTCTGCCTCTTTTCGTCAAGATCAGCCAGAAGCTCAGAAAATTTATCTAGGCCGCGAGTGGAATAAGGGTTGTTTTTGCTACCTTTTCTTTTATATTTTCTGGGGCTAGAAAGAGGACTTGAGAGACAAGGCTCGTCATATTCGTTATGGAAAGTGCCACAAACAAAGGGTTTCAGTGTATGCATGGAAATATGGTTTTAGGAATTAGCAAAAGGTTTGGTTTGAAGAGGGCTTTGTGAAGGTACGGTTGCAGTTTAAACGGAGAAAGATAGAGATGACTGGACCAAAGCAATCCTCAGAGTCAACTCATATATAAAAACAGGCTTTAAACTTAAAATTTTAAAGAAATTATCTTACTAATAGAAGCTTCTGAAATGGCATTACTAATGATTTTTGACAAGAGGGAAGAAACGATCGGTGCCTTGTTTTTTAGTTTGGTCTTTCTTGACCAATTTGTTGTACATAATGAATTAATAGGAACAGATAGACTAGAGTGCCGTAGGAAGTGATCTAAGGTTATATAAATCAGACTTGAGAGAGAAGAAGTTAATTTCTTGGGGAGAAGGGTATGTAATAATTAGTCTCTCCTTCACGAAACAAATTCCAAAATGCCGCCAATTAATATTTTATATGAATTGATAATGTATTCTAGAAGGAACATGGTTTGAATCTGAACCGTGAAATTAATGACACCAAATGTAGTTGTCAATGAAAAACAATGGGGACCGGATGTCTTTGTCAATAGCCAGAATTCATAAATAAATACATCAATTCTTGGTGTTTGAAATTTTACCTTATATTGGTATTTCTTTTATGGAATTAGTTTTGCAATGTTTTATTTTGTGCAAGTTAATTAATGACCTGTTTCATTGTAAGTAGCTTGAAATTTTTTTTAAAATAATAATATTTTTTAATATTATGATATACTGATTCAGAAATATTTAATTAATATAAAAATATCTTTATTTATTTAACCAGTTTTTCATAAATTAATTAACTTTTCATTAATAGTAAATTATATTTTGCGACTTTTATTTTTTTAAT
>JAMLFT010009935.1:0-12278 GCA_026544285.1 Pachyrhizus erosus
AAAAAAATAATATTTAAAATTCATATCTTTTGAAAATACAAAGAAGTTATAACCAAATTCTTTATTTTAATATTATTATTAATCATAATAATATTAATTTAATAATAATAATAGTAATAATAATATTTCAATTTAATGCTCCTCTTAGTTGAAGGTAATGACGTTAATTATTTTAAAATTGTTAAATTGTTAATTAAAACATTAATATCAATCACTAAACATTATGAATCATTAAGCTATTTAATTGAATTAATGAATGAGTCAAATATTTATGTATATACACAATAAATTCATCATCCAGTACAGGATCTAGTTAAACAAACAAATAAGTTAAATACATTAAACTACAATAACAATTTGACAAAAAATAAAAAAATATAAACAGAAGTACCTACTTTCTACATTCCTTATACCTCCATAAAGGAACAATATCTTTGTTGCACTAACAACATGAAATAAATCCTTTTCTAATTTTGAAACACTGGAGGAGTATTATATTATCATCCTGTAGTATCCAAAGACTTTTAACACATGGAAGTCTAAACTCACATCTGTAAGATTTCTCCCTTTTGTTAACCATTTCAAAAATTTATATCTCAAATTAATAAATAAACTAGAGAGACAATTTTTATAAACGATGTGAAACTATATTTTTTGAAATACTCTTTAAAAATACAACCATTCACACAATTTTAAAATAGATAAGAAGCCTAACATTTAAATTGGAAACTAGCATTACAATGTTTTAATTTAAATTTTTAAGTTATCTAAAAAACTAAAAATTAAATAAGTTAGGATATACATTTACACGATGACATTCATTAATGTTAAAGTCACATATACACCATATAGAATAACTTTGTCAAGTGATACAATGAAGAAACTGGTAAAAAAATAGTTAAATTAAAAATAAAAGTTGAGTGATTAAATTAAATATAGAATAACTTTGTCAAGTAATACAATGAAGAAAATGGTAAAAAAAATAGTTAAATTAAAAATAAAAGTTGAGTGATTAAATTAAATAGGAATTAAGTAAAATCTAAATTAAACACCAAAGACATCTATTTTTAGTGACTCAAATAAAGAAAAACTTGGGGTAAATGAAATAAATCACTTTGAATTTGCCTCTTTCACATGCTTTGACACCTAAATATTATATTAAGAAAACTTCTTGAACACATTATTCTCATGTCATTTTAAAACAATAATGTAATATATATATATATTTTTGTGACAATGTAATATAATTGTTAATAATACAAATTTTAATATTATTTATTATTTACATTTATATAATAAATTCTTAATTTATAATTAAAATCAATATTTTTCACGTATCTATATATCTCTTTCATTGTGTAGCCACAAAAATGTCACCAAAGTATACATATTAAATGACAACATTTTTTCTTTAATTAATTATTTAATTAAAATATCTTTTATCTTTTTTCTTTAACTTTTTTTTTTAACGAGCACTGAAATTTAATGAATGTGTGTTACTAACCCTCTTTTTTCAGCTGTTAAATTATTTTTAAGATTTTATAAAATTAAAGTTTCAAGTATCCATATTTTATATTTGATTTATATGTTTTTATTATTAAAAAACATTCTTTGAGTAATAAAGAATTAATGTTCTTTTCTTTGCTTAAGCAGTTAATATTTTCAAAAACTTCTTTACATATATATATTAGTGTTAATATGGTGGAAAACAGCAAGTTATAAAATTTCATCCACAAGAAAAAGAGAGAAGATAATAAAAAAGTATCTATCTATCTATCTTCCACTTGGAATTCCAATTGGAAATCTGGCAGAGATGAGAGGGGAAAGAGAGAGGAACAGCAACACAATGACGCCGGGGAGAAGAATTGGGTACATAAACGCGCAAACGACGTCGTTGCAGCAGATCCGTCCCTCTGTAGTGACGTGGTTCCTCCAGAGACCTCACTCCATACCCTTCGTCCTTGCCATCTTCCTCTTCCTCGCTTGGATCTCCCTCCGCGTCCAGCGCGTGTCCTACACTTCCCCTCACTCCCCCGACACAGACATCAAAGCCAACCTCGTAAGGTTCGTCTCTTCCGATGTTGCTAAGGACAACCGTGGTTGGATCTTCGATCCTATCGCTCTTGCCCTCTCTTCCGGCATTTCAGGTGCCATTCCCCTCTCATTTTCTATGCTATTCCAATCCGACGTCGTTTCCTGCTTCTCTCTCTCTCGCAATTAGGGAATTGTTCTCTGTTGTGTTGTGCAGGTGGAGCTGTGACATGTGCGTCGCTTCACGTCGGAGAAATTCGACCTGGCAAGCTTAGAGCGAATCACAGACACCACGATTGTAATGAGACTTTCCTCATTTGGGGCGCTGCAACTAAGTTTAGGGTAACTTCCTCATCATTCATTCACTCACTCACTGTCTTATGTATTCACTCTAATAAATTACTTTTTCTTTTAATAAATTCTCTTCTACGACTATTTTTTAAGTTATTTTTTTATATGATTTATTGGTACTATAAAGTTTTTTAAATTAAAATAATTCTTCAAAAATATCTTTTGCTTACTATATTCGAACATAAATCTTCTTTTTATTATCAATTTTAACAATATTTGATTATAAATATAATTATTTTTAATATCTAATTCGCACGCACTAAGTAGTAAAGTCACCAACAATATAGGAAATGTTTAGATTAAATTATTTTAAATGTAACGATAAAAGTCATTTGGTCAATTAGTTTTGCAAAGCAACGAAGGAAGAATGTTGAAATAGTTATTGATGAAATGCAACCTGATGATTGTATGGTGCAGTTGGAGAACAGCGATGAAGAAAAAGGTTATGCAGAAGTGAGCCTTGGCAGAGATGAGGTTGGTGTTGCTGCCAGTCCAGTTCACAAAGCGCATGCTTTAGTGAACATTGATTCCATTCGGAGTATCTTCTTTATAGGATGTCAAGACAGTATTATAAACTATACTGCCTCAAGTACTGACTTTAATGTTTGGAAAGATCTTTGAACATTTTTTCGTTCTTTCTTTCTTCCTCAATCTGAAATGTATCTCAGCTTCCATGTTGCTCCACACCATCATCTTCTTTTAACTTCTAACCCATCAGTTGTCTATATATCTAAGAAGCATTTTATACGATTGGAAAATGTTAGGAACAAGACATTTTTTTTAATATATATATTTTTTATTAATTGACATTTATTCAAAATGATAAAATTTTGTAATCTTACGTCATATTTAATTTTATTGTTTTAATAATTAAAATAAATGCGTTTAAACAACTGTGTTAAAGAGTGCATTATTTAACACCCGTTGAAAAGGAAAAGAAAGACAGTGAAGGGAAACATAATAATGACCTTAATCTCTTACATGAAGGGGAAAAAAATCGCATATAGGCCGTTGAAATTTGCTTCAGAACCAAGGGTTTTGTGTTCATGTTAATTAGTTTCTAAATTTTAATTACCATTTCAATAGTTTATTTGTGAAATATTTTTAATTGACTAATGAAGTAATATAAGGTCCCCCCCCCTTAAGTTTGAACTCTGATTTTAATTCTTTAAGCTTTTTAACTTAATTATTTTATTTTAAAATTAAAAATTAAACAAAGTTTGTCTTTAATCAATTTTCTTTTATTTAATACAATAAAATTAATCGGAACTTCATGAGATGTGAAATAATTTTAAAAGTTTATAAATAAGAAAATTAGTGGAAACTTGATGAAATTTGAATGATTTTATGAGAAATAATAAGATTATGGCTTGAAGAGAAAAAAAGAATTGGGCTTATTTTATATTTTGAGTAAAATTTAATCTTTAAGTGGTTAAGTTTCTTTAAAGACAATCTAATGAATTTTATTTGAAAATATTTTTAGTTAAAAATGAAAATTGAGGGTTTTATAGCTAAATTTGTTTAATTTTAAAAATAAAAAGATTTAATTCAATAGAAAAAAAAGTTGAGCAACGAAAACCACACACAATCCAACATAAAAAAAAAATACAAAATGTAGTTAAGTTTGAAACAAACAAAAGTTCATTCCTTCTCCTTTTATATTATACATAAATTTGAATCCTCATTTTTTAAACAGAATTATTTTTAGAAATTATTATCTTTTTCATTAAGACATGTGAGTTTCTTCAATATTAGTTGTTTAATTTTATTATTAATTTATAATTTTCTATTTTATTTAACTACTTTTATTCAAATTTAAATTTTACTATTTAATTAGACATAATGTTAGAACTCGACAGTTCTAAGATGAGAAACTATGACAAATCTCCTATAGTGATAAATTAAATTATTAATGTTAAATTTTTCCTTTATACAATTATTGTTGTCACTTCCTCTCACTCCAAATCATATAACTAAATTCGTTGTAACACCAACGATAATAAATATTACTACAGCACTAAACATAACAATTGTAATCGTAATACGAAAGACAATGATGATCACGGTCTTCACCATAACACCATTACAACTAGCATACTTTACTACTATCAATCCTAATTTGATATTCAATTATAAATTAATATTTTTAATGATTTTTTTTTTCATTATGAGAGCCTTAATATGGTGTTTCACCTTAAAACTGCTCTTAAAATTTATATATTATTTGATCTTCACACTCAATAAAAATTATCAAGTTGATTACAAGCAAAAATAAATTAATATTAACTTGTAGCACGTACTTATACACGCACCATGTGTAAGGAAGATAATAAATACTAAAATTTAAGAAGAATACTATTGTTATAACAATCAACAATTTTTCTTATCTACAACTTTTTGTGAGTAAATTATTCAATTTAGATTCAAGTTCAAAAATAACTTTCATAAAAAATGCTCAAACATAAGAACGTACCCATAAACCGTTAGATTTTGGTCTGAAAGACAAACAATAATAATAAAAATAAAAAAAGTGTAAAAACAATATATTATTAATAAATAAAAAATATTTTTAAATATAACTTTTAAAATAATTATAAAAATTAATAAATTTATTACAATAGATGAACGTGTAAAAAAAAAAATAATACAATTTTAGTACATTCTATTATTATTATTATTATTTTTCCGTGGGCATTTTGGGGAGGTTACGGTCTGATCAGGGCACAAATTAGAAGAACACGTATTTGACTCGCAAACCTCAGATTCAACGTCTTACCACCTTCTTTCATCGTTCTGCAATTCCAAGGTTTACACGTTTCCTAAATCTGTTAATCATATGTAACTGCTTTTTCACGCCACTTGTGACTCTTCCATTGCCACCAAAATCACCTTCCCTTTGTCCTTTAGCCGCTACTAAAACTTGAATCTTCCCCCCTTCAAGAAAAAAAAAAAAAAAAAACACATTCAAGAGATTTCACGCCACCAACCGTGACTTCGTAACTGATATTGTGAACCCTTTTGATCATTCAGTATGCAATTCCAATCTCCAATCTCGCATCCATCTTTTACATTCTTCAGATCATAGATTATAATATTGTATGCAGTTTTGAGAGAAAAAAGCAGAAATATTTTATCTTTGTGTGCTTGTGCTAGATTAGATTGTATTAGATTCATTGTGTAGACTAGAATCCTCATGAATTAGAATGCAATCCAAGAGTTTGAGCCTGGCTCCAGCTCTTACACTCTTCCCAGGCCTGAAACCCCCTCACAAAACCCTACTATTCCACCAAATCTGTGTTCTTGTTATCACATTCCTTGCATATGCTTCCTTCCATGCCTCTAGGAAGCCCCCCAGCATTGTCAAGAGTGTTCTGGGACCCACAGTGCCATCCAATGCAACTCAAGCTTCCAACTTGAGTTCCTATAATGCAGGGTGGCCCCCTTTCAATGGAACCCGGGGCACCCACCGGCTCGGCGAGCTTGATCTTGCATTCCTTACTTCTTACTCCATTGGCATGTATTTGGCTGGTCATGTTGGAGATAGGATTGATTTGAGGTTGTTCCTTGTATTTGGGATGATGGGTAGTGGCGTTTTTACCATACTTTTTGGGTTAGGGTATTGGTTGGATGTTCATGTGTTGGGGTTTTTTGTTGGTGTTCAGATTGTTTGTGGAGTGTTTCAGTCAATTGGGTGGCCTTGTGTGGTTGCAATTGTGGGGAACTGGCTGGGGGAATCAAAGAGGGGCTTGATAATGGGTGTATGGAATTCGCATACCTCGGTGGGGAATATCATTGGTTCAGTTGTGGCTTCAGGGGTTTTGGAGTTTGGCTGGGGTTGGTCATTTGTGGTGCCTGGACTCCTAATCATTTTGGTGGGGATTTTCGTGTTTTTGTTTCTTGTTGTGAACCCTGAGGATATGGGATTTGTGCATGCTGGAATGGACATTGAAATGAGTGTTGAAATGGATAGTGCAGAGAATCAGCAGAAAGTAGAATCGGAAGAAGCTAAGCTTATTGAGTCTGATAATTCAGATTCTTCATCTGCAATTGGGTTTTTGGACGCATGGAAGTTACCAGGAGTCGCTCCGTTTGCTTTCTGTCTCTTTTTCTCGAAGCTTGTGGCTTACACTTTTCTGTATTGGTTGCCCTTCTACATTAGGCACACAGGTAATTGCTATTATATGCAAAACTATATGATATAGATAGAATTGCATTGCCTTTTATCTAGCATCAGTATGCTATTTATATCCAAATAATTTGTTACAAGTGTCTCCATCTTCTTAGTAAATTAACAAGGTTTTGCTACTTGGAAATTGGAGTGCTTGTTTGACAGGACTTTATGTGATGGGTCTTTAGGCAGTTATGAATTTGTGTGATACGTATTGCATGGTGTTCTATCAGCATGTTTGGTACAATTTAAATCTGGAGAAATAGTTGTTGATTTTGCAAACGCTGTCTCAATAAGCTGACAAGAATAAGTGATTATTTTATTATTTCTCCAAAATTATTGAACCAATTTTGTAATTTGTGTTATGGCAGTTTCTAGTGTGTACTTTTTGTTGACTGTGTTTGAGAGAGAGCTGTTCTACAATTCTGGTTTAATCCTGAATGTCTATCAATAAAACATCCAGTTTTTATGTGCAAATTCAAGTTTAACATTATCCATTTATCTGTTTTCATGATCGTTACTTGCAAATTTGGTGTTTTCACAGCTGTTGCTGGTGTGCACATATCTCACAAAACTGCTGGTTTACTTTCAACAATATTTGACATTGGGGGAGTCCTAGGTGGAATCACAGCTGGTTTCATTTCTGATTTGATTGAAGCACGTGCTATTACTTCAATTCTGTTCTTGTTTCTATCAATTCCAGCTCTTGCTTTGTATCGCATTTTTGGGAGCCTCTCCATGTTTATCAACATCATTTTAATGTTTCTTTCGGGGTTTTTGGTGAATGGTCCATACTCACTTATCACAACTGCTGTGGCTGCTGATCTTGGTACGCAAAGCTTGAATGATCGGAATTCTCGGGCGCTGGCTACTGTTACTGCAATCATAGATGGCACTGGTTCTGTTGGAGCTGCACTTGGGCCCCTTTTGGCAGGATATATTTCAACTAGGGGATGGAACAGTGTCTTTTTTATGCTCATTCTATCTATTTTCTTTGCTGCTTTATTCTTGATTCGTATTGCGAGAACTGAGATAAGAGAGAAGCTTTCAGGAAAGTGATTTTAAATATTTTAGAAACACACGTTTGATTATTAGTTAGACCATTTATTCATGGTACCTTTTACTACACAGGAATTACCTATTGCTGGAGAAATTGTTGAAAGGCTTCATTTAATATTTGTACCATATGCTCATTCTTTATTCACCGATTGTACAATACACAAATGTATAAGAGAGTTGAAGATGAGATAATTCAACTTTTTTTGGTATTTAACTGTTCATGCCGTTTTTAGTTGCGCATTTTGTGGATATTCGTAACTGTGTCTTTAAACATTTGATGTTGGCGTCATTTATATACACTTTCTGTTTCTACATTCTATTCATCGGATGGCTGGACCTGGTTGATGTAAATGAAAAATGGTTTATTTTGCCATGAAGTTTTCTCAAAATGGAGCACTTGATAAATGGTTTAACAGATGTAGTTTTAAGCCAAAATAAGCAAGTGCAAGAACTTGGAAACTTTGCATGAAAAGAAGAATAAACCCGTTGCATATTGGTCTTTACGCTCTTAATTCAGCCTCCAAAAGAGAAGGTAAGTTAAGCCGCAATGAGTTTGATAACATTCAGCTCCTCACCATTGTTTGATAGCTTCTCTTTACCCCCGAAGCATACATCATTCGGGGTATGAGGGACAACTATTTCCTTGTCTCTACAAAATATCAATTACCACTACCTTATGTCTCAGTAACAATCATGATTCTTGTTTAATGTTTGATCTATAATAATTAAGAATACCAATATATACCAAAAATTTAACGCATGTGCGGCTTTTTTCTAGTCTTATTACACCCTGTGAATGGACATCTGAAATGAGAACCTTGACCCCTGTAATTGGTCATTTACTTTAAAACTCGTGAAGCACTATCACTTTCTTAGATACATTAGGAAAAAATAATTATAATGATATAATATGTTTTAGAATTTTGCCTTGCTCTTTCTCCATCCTCTGATGTCAAGGACTAGGACAATATCGACTTGATTATTTGTGCGTAATGGATATGAATATCTGTACATAATTACAGCTCTAAAAATTCAGCTTTACTGTTTTGCGTACAAAATTGCTTTATTCTTTTAGCAGGGATTTAAGATTCTTAAATCCCTCTGCAGATATGCTTCTTCTTACTCGTGTTCTTTCCACAACCACAGGTGGCGGAGGATCTAAGTTAAAACATACCATCACAACTGTCAAGTTATCTGTTGATCCTCTCTTGATTGCTTCCTGTACTATGTCCTTGCAGCATTGTTTCTCATCATTATGCTCTTGAAGCCTCCTTCTAGCAAAATCTACAGCATTTTGGCTGCTAAAAACATCCCATATTCCATCACTAGCAATTATCAAGAATTCATCTTCTTTGGTCAATGTCATCAATTTAAGTTCAGGTTCAGCACTCAGTGGTCCTCCTCTTTCACTCATTTCCTTCATTCCTTCAAGGTGCCAGTCTCCAAGGGCACGAGTGACACCTAACTGGCCATTCAGATAATCATCATCAACAAAACCACCTAGGGACTCAACTCGCGTCCTTTCATTGATGCAGTTTGGCCTATGATCTTTGGACATTTCTATGGCCCTTCCATGGCGGGACAAGACAGCTCGGCAATCTCCAGCATTGGCTACAAGTAAGGACCTGTACAGAAGAATGAAAAGGGCAATGTACATGAGCAACAAATAATGAGACAAAAAGAGGTGCAGAAGTATTTGTGATTTTGTATGTGTGATGTCTGTTGCCTATAAAGGATCACCCTTATTTTGTGGAGATACTACGGACCAAGAGAGGAGAAATAGAAAATTCATAGAAACAAATGGAAAGAAACTAATACTTGTACTTAATGATTGAGAATAGGAGAGGCCTCTCTTCTAAAGCTTTCCCCTTCATGAAGTATTTCTCCTTTCTCACAAAAGCCATCCAATTCACAAAATGAATTCCTCTTGTCTTATTTCTTCCTATTTATCTAATAAATCCATTCTAACTAACTAACTAATGAATAAGTGCATAACTGCTGTCCTTATTCTATCCTAACAGGGAAGAGGATACAGGGTCGGCAAGCACAGATTCAAAGAATAAACCATAGAAGAGATAATGAAGATATCATGCACCTCATTTGACTTGAATGTTAATGTTCCATTTTCACAGCTACACATATTTTATGAAAAGATAATATATGCCACAGTTCTGAAGGACAAAGAACAGTGGAGACAAGTGCTCACCTTCCAAATATAATTGCAGTTATTGCAGTTGTCCCAGAAGAAAGGGAGGGCTCATGAGAGGATGTTTTTAAAAATGCAGCATCAATCTCCAAAAATGATCTTTTGACCGCCTTCTCAAGCTCTAAAGGAAAGTTAACATCCTCAACAATAACTCTTGGCAGATTATCACGGACAAATTGTGCAGCACTCTTCCCTCCATGTCCATCAAATACCTGCATATTGTAGCATTTTCCTTTCAGATGTCAAACCCTGATTAAAGGTTTCATATCCTCCTATGCAAAATGTCTAAAAGATGCTTGTTCTCTTAAATCATTGTTTTCCCACATTTTGTCAAGTCAGACTTTAAAATGGTTATGCAAGTATAACTCGGAAAAAGGACAATGAAAAAGATGAGAGGTCAGATCTCAACATTAATAAGTGAATATAAGCTGAAAGGATTAATGGAAAGATGAAATCTAATAGCATCATGCAATATTTTCTGGTCAATTGGTCATCTATTTAACTTCATCATCAATTGATGCAGTAAACCTTTCAAGACTGGCTTGCTAGTCTGGATATAATGATGGATCAAAAATGTTTAAATTATCCATGTGTTATCACAAAAGCAAAATAGCTGTAGAAGAATTGAAACATTAAATTGAAATTCATGACAACAGACAATTAGCATAATGGGGGTAGATGGCTTACACCATAAAAGGAAACAGCCTCCTCAGGAAGTACATCATAATTAAATTTCTTTGCCAAATCTCCAATGCATATGTGAGTATCCTCCATGTAAGGGCGTTCTCCAATATCAGACCACTCTCCGGACCGAAGAGCTGGCACAAAATTCATCAGATTCTGTTTCTTGTCTGTAACCACTGCGTCCTCACATATGCTTTCCAGCTAAATGTACCACAGAAGAAAAGGTAATTGAGATGATAGAAGAAGAAACAGTGGAAAAGTTAGGAAATTGAATCTGCTAAGCAAACTCAAGAAAGCAATAAAAAGTAAAAGAAATTACTCTGAGATAATACACAAATCACAACATACCCAAAAATGGGGGTTGTTTCAAGAGCTTATTGCTTAATTTCCATTCATCTCAAAAAAGACAAACTCACGGAGAACACCAACAAATTCTGTGGACAACAATCAAGTACAAAATGAATGCAACAACAAAGGAAGACAGTTTAATTGCCAGCTATGCAAGCTCATTCAGTCGGCAACACAATCAATTATTTCACAAAGTAAGCTACAGTGTATCCTAGCGGACCAAAACCGACTAATTTCTGTCACAACCACTTCTAACTAACACCATCTAGCCTTTCAAAAAATCACGTGACTGAAAATCCAAAATTACACAATCCCAAGTTCAGATCATTGCTCCAAGATTCCATCACAAGAGAAAAGTGGCTGCTAGGGAAAAAAAAAATCATGCATTTTCTGTCAAATTTTGTAGCATCCAAACAAATATTACTAGATTAGGCACAAACCATGTACCATAGATCATAGTCATGTTTCATTTGCTAGGAAATTCTCTTCCACCAAGGAAACATTAAAATCATAGATGAAAAGCATGAGATACAAACCAATGTCAAATTCAGAAAATCCATGTCTTTACAAAAGGACATGAAAAAACAAAAGAAGATTGCTAAAGAAAAGATGAAAAACACTTTTCATGCCATCTAAAACAGAATTGAGCTTGACTAGAAGAGTTTCCACAAAACTTACAGGAAAGGAATTTCGAACACTGATATTGGTGGTGTCATCACTTGAAGTTCTGAGGAAAGATCCTTTTTTGTCCATGTGGGTCGTGAGCAAAAGATGACAATGCAAAGGCCATGAACTCGTTGTGGTGTTATCCATATCTTTCTCTGCGTCCTTCAAACACATGGTGGTGGCAAAAATCGTGGGGTAGGAAAACAGTTCTTTGTTGATGTGGAAAGTAATAGTAATGAGACTGATCCTAATGCAACTTTGTGTTTGTGGCCTGTGCTGTAGAAAGAGAAGGAAGATTCTGAGGAAATGTTGTGAAAAGTTGAGAACAAAGTGATAGTAAATGTTTAGAGTTGTTGTTATTAGTGTCAGTGGGAGGGAGACGACGAAAGAGAACGTTGACGCTAAATTCCAGAGTTTACTGTGGAAAGCGTGGCTGAAATGGTTGCTTCTTTTATTACTCATCTTCATATCAAAATATTGGCCACATGGAATTATGGAAAATGGGAAATATCCTTCACTGTTCGTACCCCGGCACTGCCATCATTCCCTTTGGATACAAGAAACCAAAATAAACATTCAAGAATTCTAAAGTTATGGTTTAATCATAAATTATTATATTTAATGAATTGAATAATTTTTATAATTATTATTTTTCATTAAATATTTAATTAAAAGATATTTTATTTTTAATAAATACTTAAATTCTTATATTTAATTAATATTTAATATTCAGTATAATAAAATATTTAAAATATTATAAAAATA
>JAMLFT010009936.1:0-12278 GCA_026544285.1 Pachyrhizus erosus
TATACTTCTCTTTTTTTTTATTTCTCTTCATTATATAACAATTATACAAAGTTGTTGTAAAAATACAGTTTCTCCTAAAAAAAATTAGATTAATTATATTTTTAGTTTCTGAATTTTTTGAGTTTTTATTTTTAGGGTTTAAACAAAAAGTTAACTGATGTTAGTTTACGATATTTTTAGTTTCTATAGTGAAATGTTATCATTAAGTAATAATGTGATGTTAATTTTATTTTTATTTAATTATATTTTATATTAGTTTATTTTTTGGAAATTCAACACCTTTAGAAAATGCTTTACTAAAGGTTTAAAATATATTGAACAATTGCTTCTGGCTTTTTTCTTCCACCCTCCCTCATCTCCTGAAACACCTCAGCAACTTCTCGTCCTTACCTATTTCTTCCATACACATTAATCATACAAATCCAGGAAATCACATCCTTCTCACAAATTCCATTAAACACCAACGAAGCATGTGAAACCGTCCCACCAATTCCATATGAACTAAATAGTTGGTGTACAAAAGTGCCAGGACTAAATTTAGTAAAAAGAAATTTTAGATACTAAAAATTTAAAATAGAAACATAATTAGCTTAAATTTTTATATATGTATCGTTTAGATTCATATATACGTCTAAAGAGTCAAAAAAATTCCATCACCTTTTTCACTACACTTATATTTCATTCACTAGAAGCAAAATTATTTTATGCCTCTTTTCTAATCTTTCTTACCAAATTGTTTAATATTTTATATAGAATGTAAGAATTATAAGACAAGAAATCTTTTTATGTGTGATTCATTATATGTCTTTTATGTTATTTTTCAATTAAAATTTAAGTTTTACTTTAATAATTATCATTATTATTTAATGTGAACCTTTACTGCTCAAGTTAGTTAGTTAAGAAGATAAAATTATACTATTAAAGACCTAAATTATTAATTGATACGAATTTGTTCTACTTTAAATGGTATTTTGAATTTAAATTTTGAATATACAATTATATTAAATATTTAAAAGAACAATTTCAAGACATAATAATTCTACTCGATACAAATAAAAATGTTTTACATAAAGAAATACATATAATTTATAAATAAAAAAACTATAATTTTAATTAAATAATATCAAAATAAACTAAAACCTTGTGTTTAAGTTTTATTTATCAGATAAATTCCCTTAAGTTTTATACAAAATGATTTCTCATTATTCCTACTAAATGATTTGATATAATATAAAACAATTCATTTGAGTAGAGTAAAAAATGTTGACAAGTTAGGACTTTAAATTAGGATTATATAATTTATATAACCTTTTACAATGCTTTTCATTTGTCTTTATATTATCTATTTTTTTATATTATTATTTCATGTTTTTCTTTTCTTTATGTATAAAATTATTTAAAATAGAAAAAATAAGTTTGATTCTTAGTTTGTGCAAATAAAAAAATATATGCTATAAAAGGTTAATCTTTTTAATAAATTTTAGTATTTTATAGATTAGTCATTAATCGAAATATACTTTTAGTTAAAAAAAAATCCAAAATTATTAACCTGAACCAAAATTATTCTACTTTGGTTCGTGTAAATCCCTGTGCACTAACCCTTTAACTCTAGCCTCATCCCATATACTTTGTCCACAACGTGCCCACGACTTTCACTATAATCTACATCTTAAAAAGGACATTTCATACCGTACAAATGTATGGAGGGAGGATGGGTGGTGGGACCTAGATGCTCACTAATTTATCTGATAGAAGTGACCATTAGATTTAGCAATTTTGACCATCAGGGTTAGGCTTGTACATTTGATACTCAACCTAGTGGTAGCAGTTGAACATCACAAAGATTTTTAGATATAAGAGATGGAGTTTGACTTATATTAATGCTACAACATTGAAATATGCATCAATAATTATCATAAAGAAAGTTTAGGGTATCCACTCTATTTTTATTTTTGGCCATTAATTACTTTAATGTTATTTACATCATAAAATATTTAATTTTTGAACGGGCAAAAGATCTTTAAAATTTCTAAGTAAATGAATAGTTATATGATCTTTTGTGATATTTATTATCATTTTGATGTAAATGAATAGTTATTTACAACAATAATAAGGACAATAACTAATTTTATACAATTTTTTTCCCATTTACCTCTAATAACTACATATACACTCAATTGTTTGTACATGACTATAAGAAAATAACAACTACTCGTGTCAAAAGAAAAATAACAATTTCTATATTTTAAATTGAATTTTTATGATTAAAAAATGTGGATAGATAGACAGGAAATGTATGTGTTTCTGCTAGTAAAAATAATAACAAAAACACAATTTAAAAATTAAATTTGATCATAAAACATACATAATTTTAAAATTTAAATAAACCATCATAGTTGATTGTAAATGAAGCTTTTAATCATATTTTCTATCATTTTTCACTTTAAATTGTTGTTAATATTCAATATTGAGTTCATTATCATTAATAAAAGCATAATTAACCTTAAGAATAAACACGTGACTAGAGCAAAACTAAAGATCCCAAAAGAAAATTAGAGATGGAAAAAGGAATTGGAAATGAACTGATGCACATAAAGCTAGAATTATCACAATTTTTTCATAAATAATGCAGACAAAGGATGCAAATTATAAAAAGAAAATAACAAATCCCGCAATACGTCATGGGTCCCATCCGTGCGTCGCAAGGACATGCATTTAGGCTTAAAGTTGGCGAGATTGGATGTACGACTTCATCCTAATTAAGATAAAAATGAATTTAATATCAAATTAGAATTAAAAATTTAATAGCATCCACTTTCATTTATTTAATTTCCATTAATTCTATTTTTCTCTTCTCCATAAAACAGACATAAGAGGCCATCCCATTAGTGCGTAATCAGAACGCAATTTCCACGCCTCAATCCTTATTCCCAGCACCACTTCTCTTGGCTATTGCAGTCATAACCATCTTTTCCTCAATGGGGTGGGGGACAGAATGGGACCTTAAACGTCAACCTGATCCCCAATTTAATAAGTAAACTAACATCAACCAACAAGTGAAATCAAATCAAACATTAAGAAACCCAAAAAAGGAAGATACGCATGATGTTCAGATAGACATATATGTACTCCTTCCAATGCCAATACCCAAAATCACTTGAGAGAAAAACATACCAATAATAAAAATAAAAGGATTGAAAAGTGATGAGAACCCTTTTATATAAGGTTTTAAATTGACCTTTTTTTTAAGGAAGAAATGATCTAAAAATTGGTAACTTGTGCAGCTTGATCTTAAAAAATATGTTTTATTAGCATGTCATTATATCTTATTCTCTAGAATTCGAATTTGAGTGTTTCTAAGTTAATGTAAAAATTCATGTTTAGAACTATAAATTAGGTTCAAGAAACATTGAAATTATATATGTAAAACTCAATATATGAATTAGTGAAAATTGAATAGTAAATATCAAATAAAATTTTGAATTTAAAGTTCATCGATATATTAAGAACTCAAATAAAATTGCAAAATTGAGGTCTTAGGGATTTAAAAGCATAAACAACATAGAGAAGAGGAAGGTGTCACAAACCTATATTTGATAAGTCAAAAAGGAAACATTGTCACAAGATTACAAATTCTCGATAAAATCAATGGTTCAAACAAAAACTCTAATAGAGAGTTTTTCTCATATTGTAATTCTGAAAAATACGTATTTTATCTTTCTATTGATTTTTAAATATTTTAATACAATTTAGTTTAGAAGTTGCTCATGAGGCTTAATAAATCTAAAATAAAATATTTTATCATGTCATACATAAAACAAATATAGAACAAAACATATAGTAGAAAGTAAAATACTAAAATAGTGTTGATAATGATTAAAAGTCTTGTAACTTTAATGACTCTTTGGGCTCTTCTCTCATTTCAAATGAGTTATGTGTATGAAAATTTTACACTCAAAGTGTTGGGCTAGATTTTGTTGACGGGCCTGCAATAAATTATTCATCACATGTTTAAGTGCTTCTTGGTCTCTTTAGCTCTGACTCTTGTCATGGACCCTCCTAAATCTTGCAAAGGATCTTAAACTTGCACTTGGGCTTGGTCTTCTTCCATGTTCTTATCATTCCCTCCTTCTTGAAAAACATTTGTCCTCAAATCTAAGCCTTCATCACCTACATCATAAAGACATACATCAAAACATTAAAAGTGGTAATCACACCATACTTACTTGGCAAATCAATTTTATAGGCATTATCATTAATTTTGACCAACACTTGAAAATGTCCATCTCCTCTAGGCATAGACTTATACTTCTTTTGAGATGTAAATCTCTCTTTCCTAAAATGCACCTAAACCCAATCACTAGGTTCAAAAACAACTTTCTTTCTACCTTATTGGCTTGCTTCACATAAGTCTTCATTTTCTTTTCATTTTGAGCTTTTACTTGCTTATCCAGCTTCTTCACAAAGCCAACCTTAGCTTGTGCATCTTTATGCTTAAAAATAGAAATGTCAGGCACATACAATACGTTAAGAGATTAAAACCATACACTATTTCAAAAGAATTAGTAGTGTTAGGGACAACCCTATTGTAAGCAAATTCTACATAAGCAAACACTCATCCCATGACTTAATATTCTTCTTTATAACAGCTCTAAGTAGAGTAGAAACAATTCTATTAACTATCTTAGTTTGTCCATTAGTTTGGGGTGACAAGTAGTTGAGAAAAGAAATTTTGTACTAGTTTTGCTCCAAAGTGTCCTCCAAAAGTGACTAAGAAATTTGGTGTCCTTATCACTCACAATGCTCTTGGGCAATCCATGAAGCTTTACTACCTCTTTGAAAAATAAGTCAATCACATGACAAGCATCACCCACCTTCTTGCATGGCATAAAGTTAGCCACCCTTAAAAACCTATCAACCACCAAAAAAAATGGAATCCTTGTCATTCTTTGTTCTAGGAAGCCCTAAAGAAAAGTCCATAGACAAGTCAATCTAAAGAAAATCAGAAATTGGTAAGGGAGTATACAATCCATGAGACATTACCTTATATTTATTATTTTTACAAACAATGCATCTCTCACAAAATTTATGCATATTTTGTTTTATGTGAGGCAAATAGAAATTTTCATGCAGCATGTCTAAAGTCTTTTGAGCACAAAAATGCCCTATTAATCCTTGATCATGTGCCTCCCTCACAAGCAACTCTTTAATGAAACCTTTAGGCACACACAACCTTTTCTCCTTAAACAAATAGCTATTATGCCTAAAGTGACCATTTTGGGCAACATGCACACAAGAAGTATAAATATGAGAAAAATCTAGATCATGCTCATACAATTCCTTAATATGCTCAAAACCAATGAATTTAGTCTCAAGATTGGAGAACAAAGCATACCTTCTTGAAAGTGCATCTATAACCACATTAGACTTACCTTTCTTGTGCTTGATCACGTATGACAATTGCTCAAGGAACTCAGCCCATTTGGCATATATATTATTCAGCTTGTCCTACCCTTTCAAATACTTCAAAGACTCATGACCACTATGAATAACAAATTCTTTGGACAATAGATTATGTTGTCATGTTTGTAAAGCTCTCACCAATGCATACAACTCTTTATCATAAATGGAATAATTAAGAGAAACCTCACTCAATTTCTCACTAAAATAATCAATTGGGTGACCTTTTTGCATTAAAATAGTCTCAATACCTACTTTTGATGCATCACACTCAAGTTCAAATGAGTTTGCAAAGTTAGGCAATGTAAGTATAAATGCATGAGTGAGTTTTTCCTTTAGGGCAATAAAGGCCTTTTCTTATTTTTCTCACCATTTGAAAACTACATATTTTAAACTAGTTCATTATATGGTGCAACAATGGTACTAAAATCCTTTACAAACCTCCTATAAAAACTAACAAGCCTATGGAAGCTTCTTATCTCACTCATATTCTTAGGAGTTAACCACTCGAATTGCTTTTATTTTCTCTTTATCTACATGCACTCCATTATAATGAACTACAAAACCTAAAAAAACTACATGATCCTTAAAAATGTGCATTTTTCCAAATTAGTAAATAACTTTTCTTTTCTAAGCACATGTACAACAACTCTCAAATGCTCTAAATGCACATCCAAACTTTTACTATATATGACAATGTCATCAAAATCCTTAACTACAAACTTGCCTAGAAAATCTCTTAATACATGATTCATTAAACACATGAAAGTACTAGGTGCATTTGTTAGCTAAAAAGGCATAACAAGCCACTCATACAAACCATATTTAGTCTTAAAGATAGTTTTCCATTCGTCTCCATCCCAAATTCTTATTTGGTTAGACCCATTTTTTAAATCTATCTTAGAAAAAGAACAAGCACCAAATAGTTAATCAAGCAAGTCATTTAACCTTGGGATGAGATGTTTATATTTAAGGTGATGTTGTTGATGACTCTACAATCCGAGCACATCCTCTAAGTACCATCCTTTTATGGCACCAAAATAACCAGGACAACATAAGGACTCAAGCTTTCTTGGAGCATCAAATCCTCCACTTGTCTCTGAATCTCCTTGTTATTTTATGGATTACTTCCAAAGGCTAGTCGATTGGGTAGGACAATACCCGAAACAAGATCTATATGGTGCTCAATCCCTCTCAAAGGTGGAAGACCATAAGGTATTTCCTTCAGGAAGATATCTCAAAATTCCTACAAAACATATTAAACTTCACTTGAAAGATGGCTAGTGCTATTAGAATTCAAATTCAACTCCTTATAGTAAAGCATGTAAAGGGGCCTATTAATTAACAAAGCTCTCCTAACCTCTCTTTCTTTTGCAAGATAACTCTCATTTTTCTCTTTCTTCACCTTTTTTTGCTTTACCATTTTTCTTTTTGTGCTCTCGAACTACGTTATCTTTTTCCCACATCTTTGCTTTTCCTTTTAATTCTTTTCTGTTTTGCCCTCTTTTTTCTCTAGACTTATTTTGATCCTTACACACTTCCATTGGAGATATTGATGCAAGGGTAATCTTGCACTTTTTATGTGTAAAAAAGAATTTGTTGGAGTGTCCATCATGGATGCCTTTCCTATCAAATTGCTAAGGCCTCCTAAGAAGCAAGTGACTAGGCTCCATAGACATTACATAACACTAAATAGTATCAACATACTTCCCAATGGAAAAACCAATGTCCACTTGTTTGTTCACGATCATCTATCCCTCTTCACTAAGCCATTGCAGTTTATATGGCCTCAAGTGAGGTTTAGTCTCCAAATTCAATTTTGAGACCAACCTTGCACTAGCAACATTAGTGCAACTTCCTTCATCTATGATCAAAGAACACAATTTCCCTTGGATAAGGCATCATAGTATGGAAAATGTTCTCTTTTTAGCTACCCTCGTCTTCCTTAGCCAATCCTCCTAACAATGAATAAGTCCCCCTTTGGAAACTCCACCTATTACCTTTCACTCTCTTATTGAAAAGATTCACTAGTGATTTCCCTATTGTCTTTTAACACCATAACCTTCTTTGTAGGACATTCTAAGGTTATGTGCCTTGTGCCCAAACACTTAAAACACTTAATATCTCTTATGCTAGACTTCTTAGCCACTTCTTTGCCCTTATTTTCGGTTGGTTATGGTGTTGTCACATGAGGCCTAGATGATGAAGTTCCCTCCTTAAACCTCTCCTTCTACTTAGAATTATCCAAATTAGAAGAACTCTTCCCCACACTTGTTCTCTTTAATCGTTGCCTCACTTTCATGGCATGATGGACTATGTCTTCAATTTCCACATAATTTTGTAGCTCCACTACATCCCTTATGTCTCCATTTAGCCCATTAAGGAACCTTGCCATAGTGACCGCCCTATCCACCTCAACATTGGCTCAAATAATGTCTATTTCCATCTCCTTATAATACTCATCGATACTTCTACTTTCTTGGGTAAGTCTTTGCAACTTATTATACAACTCTATGGTAATGTGATGACACATACCTCCTTCTCAACACTCTTTTCAACTCCTTCCATGTCTCTATCATAGACTCTTTATACCTTCTTCTCTCTTTTTGAAATTGATTCCACCACATCAAAGCATAATTAGTGAATTCTAAGTTAGCCAACTTTATTTTTCTCTCTTCAATGAAGGTGTGACAAGAGAAGATTTGCTCTACTTTCATCTCTCACTCAATAAGCTTTAGGATCACTTTTTCCCTTAAATTTTGGTATAATTAATTCTAACTCCCTCATTTCTGTCATCTCTAGGTTCTCCCTCATTTTCTCTTTTTCTCCTTCTTTCATTTCTCTTCATGTCTCCATTTGGATTATCCTCTCTATTATTGTTTTGATTATCCATTATTCCAATCCTTTTATAGAGTTCCTCCTTGTGTTCCCTCAACATTTGATTTAATCTTGCAATGAGGGCATTAAGTAATAGTAAATGATCTTATTAGGAGGAGTACCTTCTCCACCATGATCTTCATTAGGAGGAGTACCTTCACCACATTTCTCACACGTTTGCATTCTAAGGGGACATATCACTTATGTTTGATGCTCTTTAATAGGCTTTGAAGCAAATGTATCACTTTTACCTTTTTCCACTTAAGTTTCTACTTAAGGTTCTTACTTGAATCAAACAATTTCTTAAGAACTATTAAAAATTATAGCAATTAAAAATCCTTGAAAACAAGAATTTTTAGCACCACCAAGACAAGTAACAAAGAATAATTTTACTACTAAAATTGTCATGACACCATATGTTTGTAGGTCTGAAAGTAAAACAAACGTATCCTATGAATGTATCGTCACCTTGGACCTGATCGTAGGTCCATCTTCCCTGCAAAGGCTGGATTGCTAGGTGGAAAAATGGTTGAAATTCTTCTGTCATGTTTGATCTGAAAGAGTGAAGGTGTAGGAATAAGCCATCAATTTAAAATTAGGCTTAAGATAAAGGGTAGCATTTTCTATCGTCAACTCTTATCTTACCGTTCGTGCCTAAATTGATTCTCTACATTCTTCTTGGGCCCTTCGTTGCCTCATTTATTACTAGCTTCGGGAGGACTTACACTAGCGTATTATTTAATATCCAATTTGCAATTTTTTGGTTGACGACCGGGAGTACATACCCAGACTAGTACTTGGTCCAGAGTATTCTAAACCGAATCTTGGTAATGTTCTACTTTGTCGGGGACGCCAAGCTGGTACTGTGACACTCTCTTTTCTCCGAGCGGTTCACAATGTGACACCTTATCTACCCCCAAGGTCTCATCAGAGTCTGCGTACATTGCTCAGGTATCTTATGTGGTCATCCATTGCATTCTTTGGCTTAAATTCTCACTTGATAGGTTTTTCTTATTATCTATCAACCTTATCTCGTCTGTTACTTCTCCTATTTCTTTTACAGTGGTACTGGTATGATATCAAGATTCTCAACTAAAATTATTTTATTTGTACATCATAATCATCCTAGATTGTATCATCATAATCTGAGCATATCTCAGTTCATTGTTTATCATAATTTGAGCATATCTCAGTTCATTGTTTATCTTCTGGTTCAACAAAAATTTCCGTCACTAAATGAACAGTTTAACATATATATATATATAGTTCTATTCACAGGTCATAGAATTATGCAATTTACATTTATATCTTCACTTAAAACATTTAAATGCGTAACCTTGATTGATTGTAACCAATCAGCTATTTTCCTACCAAGACACAAGACAAGGGTAAAATGGTCATTTTCTAAATTAGATGACCTTTGGGATATTCCTACCTTTGTTTTTCACTCCCAATATTTTCTGTAGCTATCCATGTTTGATAACTTTGTTCTCTTTGGCTTCAGAGGATTTCAATAGGGAAAAATTAAGTTTTTCTAATACAAGGGTCTTTTAGTCATTTATCATAAAATATGATTTTTCTAAGATTTTATTTTCACAAATCTTCCTTGATTACCTTATATGTAGGTTTTTGGGGCTTATCCATATAATTTCCTAAATTCATAAAGTTAAAATATAAATTTATTGTAAAGCAAGGGTGCTTTGGAATTTTTAAAAATAATTTAAATTTTTGTCAAATTTTATGAAAAAGATTTGTCTTACACTTTTTCACCAAGATTAAAACTATCCTAAATAGGCAAAGGAATAAAATGAATTAAGATATAATAATGTTTTTCGTAACTCTTTTATTTTTTGCTATTTGCACCCCCTTCTTCCTAAAACTACTATTTGCACACCTCCCTCTACCGTTCATCTTCTTCTTTTACTATTTGCGAATCAAAGAGGACTCGTATTTGGTTCTGCTTTGAGAGAGCCTCTTTTATTGAATCAATGCCACAAAAACATTACAAATGATATTCCAAACGAAAATTTATTCACAAAAACATTACAAATGATATTTCAAACGAAAATTTATTAGAATAATGGCTCCTCGTATCTTTTTACGCATTCTGACGAAGCTTGCGGCGACGCTCCGGTGGGCGTGGCTTTCTAATGATCCTAGGAGCATTTTTTCGAGTTTCTAGAACATAAACGTTCGTGACACAAATACGAAACTAATGAGATAAAAATGAGTCAAAGAGGGCGAAGAATCAAGGAGAATTTCAAGGACTAAATCGCATTTCTCTTCCCCTTCGATCTGAGTCTCGAAGGGTATTTATAATTCTCATTTGGCTAGTTTCCTTCGCGTTTACGTCTCGTAGGTGATGGGCGTTGCGTGAGGCGGGAGTGTTTAGGCGTTCAGAACCTAGGCTGGTAGCTCTGAAGCTTGAGGTATAACGTCTTGTGAAAGACCGTATTGAGGAAGACGAAGACGACAATAAGGTATAGGCGACCCATGTGGCGGTGCGCGATTCGCGGTTAGCATTTTGGAAGCAATATTAAGTTATGTATTATTAATTGGCTTTAGTTACTACTGAACGCACTCCGGCTCAACGGTTAAGACGCTGAGCGCGCAAGTGCCAGGTCCCCCTTCGAAACCCACTGAGGCGCCCTCCATTTTTATTTTACTTGCTACAACTTCGCAAAACGCAGTGCATATAACTCAACTTGCTACAACTTTCCAAGTAACTCATAACGGTGGTTTTCCCTCACGGTTGGGCCTATAGCCCCCCTTCTTTTTGTTCTTCCCACTCCCTTTTTCTTATTTTTATTATTTACAGATTTTTGTTTTTAAATCTCTTTAAATTCATTTTTATCTTTTTAAATTCTAAAAAAAAAATTTAGGAATCTCATATTATATTTCTTTTATTGAAATTAACTTTTGTTTTTATAAAACCAATTATGTTGTTACAAATTAATTTATTTGGTATAATAATAATAATTACTAAATATTTAAAATTTTATTTAAAATTCCAAAAAATTGATATTTTCAATCTCAGTGTATTTATATTATTTTTTTTCTTCATCTTCTTAAATTTTATGTTGTCCTTTTTATTTATTTATAGATCAATCATCTCTATATTTATTATTTCTATTAATTTCCAAATCTTATAAATTCAAAATTTCTACATGTCCTTTCCTTTTCTAATTTTTATTTACTAATGCATTTCTTTAAACATTCACACACATCCTATGACAAAAAGTAAACTTTGAGATTAATATTATATAAGAATTTGGGATGCTACATATAATGACTAAAATGTCGTTCTTGTAAAAAATTAAGGAAATGTGAAATTCTTAAACTAAGTTTTGAATATTCCTTTAAAGTTCCCCCTAATACGTGTATTGATATAATCAATCTTATTTCTACTCAAGAAACATCCTCGTTGAAAGAGATTCATAATTGCAACCCTAAGATAATAGACAATTACAAATGAAAGCTCGATAAGTCTCCTTGACTTAAAGATCCCTCCCGTAGTGTGAAATTGTCTAGGAAGAGCTAGAAATAGTGGATAAAGTGGTCAACTATTATTATTATGATTGAATGATTGCTATAAGAGCGGGATTTTCCATCTAAGAACACTTTTGGGTTCTTGTACCATGAGACTTGATTGAAAGAAGGTAGAAAGTAGTAGTATCTTAATTTGTGTGAGATACAAGTGTGGAGAAATCAATGGGTTAACTACAGAAGATACCTAAGGAATGTATCAAGGCTATGGAAGTCTTAGGGGGTGTAAATGCACTAAGTTTGTGGACTGTCCTATAATAGCAGGTCACATAAAGCCGACTTGGTAACCCCGATAAAGTAGAACATTACTAAGATCAGTGGAGAGTATCTGAGTGTTGTAGCAACTCAAGATATGCACTCCCAATTTCCACCTAAGAAGTTGCAATTTATGGATA
>JAMLFT010009937.1:0-12277 GCA_026544285.1 Pachyrhizus erosus
ATTTTCCTAATTTACTAACTATTTTTCTATTATCTAACTAATTACTTTATTTATATTGAAATAATAATATTTTTATTCATTTGGAAAAATGGGATGTTACATTTTCAAGGTTAAAATCACATTTAAAGTTTTTTTTTTCCTTTATACCTCATTTTAATAGACAATTTTGTTAGCTTTTATTTACTTTTTTTAGAAAGAGGACTAATTAGGCTTTGAATTTTGTTGATTAATTAGGGCACATAAAATTAGCAGAGATATTGTAATAAATACATTAGACTTTTTGTAAATAACTACCTTTTGCTCATTTTTTAGAAATTAAAGTAGTTTTTTCTCCATGTTTTCTCTCCCCTTTTCTTGGTTCCTTGCACCATATGTTTTCCCTATTCTCTCTAAGTTCTTTAATGGAGATCTTCATGGAAATTTTAAATCTTGTTCAATTCAAGGATTCCGAAGCATTGTAGTTAGAAGTTGAATTAATATTTTAATTGCAAATTCTTCTCATTTTTCTCTTTTCTTTTGCAATTCTAAAATTCGAATTCATGATAATGGGTGATTTTTGGATTTGGAACTAAAATTAGGTTACAATTGATTAACCAATCTAATAGAGGTTAGATAATTGATTATTTGCCTAAATTATTCAATTAATTATGTTTGAATTCATAATAATTAATTATTGTGATTGCAACTCCATTTTTCGTGAATGCATGTTAGATGTTTGTCTAATTGAATTCGTGTTAATAGGATTGAGAGAAAATTCATAATCTTTTTTAATGTGATAATTTGACAACACACTAAGGATCCTTAGATTGATGTTTCTTAAATTTGTTTTTTCTAAATTGTGTTTTGTTACTGTTGCTCTAAAAATTTTAAATTAACAATCCCTCAAAAATTTCTTTTGAATTAAGATTAGAGATGATGAATTTGTATTCTTTGGAAGAATGATTTAGGTTGTCTTATATTATAAATTTTTAAGGAAAAACTAGTATTTTTTTGAGCCAATACCATAAATTTGTTTTAGGTTTAATGTCATGAGCATCCACATCAATTTTCCTAACATTAGTCTCATTTATATGACTAAACTACTTCCTAGTGATTCCCCTTATTCCTCTTCAAGATGCCATCTGAATGCATTCAATTAACATTGGGATAGTGATTGGCTATAATTGTTTAGGTGGTGGTTACACACCTAGTTTAGGTAACTTTAGGACTTATGTAGGGGAGGTTAGGAAAGACAAACAATAGACAATGATGGATGAAGATTTTCTTTTGCTTATTTATTGTTATTTTTTAAACTTTAAGTATTAATACAAAAATTAAATCAATTTATTGTTATTAACTTTTTTTAACATTTCAAAAATGTTAACATCTATACCATATGTTTGTTAGGAAAAATTATTACCTAGTCATTGCCTACCACATAGATTATGGTCATAATTAATATGTCTTTACACATGGAGAATTTGCAAGCTCACAAAAAGAATATACAAACTAATAGTGTTAGCAAATAAGAGTTTTAAATTTTGAATATTGATTGTTAACCATAAAAAAAAAAGATCATTTTTCAAATTCACTTCATTGTATTTGCTCTTATAAAAAAAATTGTATTGCTTTATTTTGAAAATTATACACAATAAAGACTAATATGTCTTCTTACTAGCCACCAAGAAGTGATCTTGCAATCATAATACTATTGTGGGCGATGAAAGGAGGAAGTGACGTTATTATTAACAAGCTTGACATAAGTGTTAAGAATAAGGGCTGAAGGTGTTGAAGGCTCATGATAGAGCCACCACACAGAGGTGGCATCGCTTAGGGCATGCAAAAGAGCCACCATATGGAGGTGGCAACACTAAGTGTTTGCAATCTAACATACTTGAATGTTATGGGCTTAGTCTAGTGTCCTTGTCAATTTCTTAATCCAATGCACATCATCAACTTTTATGGAATATACATATATTGTATGAGATTATGTTTTTTCTTTACATTACTTTTAGTTCATTCTTCATTCTCCTTTACACTTTGTTATTAATATAGGAGTAATCCTTAATATTTTTGTTTAGGTTATTTTTGTCGAAACTTAATGGTGCTTACAAATTATAAATATATTATCAAATTAACTTTAACCTTTTTTCAATAAGTACATTGATTGATCAAGTAGTAAACACAATGAGTAAGGTATCATTTTTTCTAATGATTGATGTAGTCAACTTCAATTTCTCTCATAAGTGTTATTGAAATGAAACAAAAATGATGTCATAGTCATAAGTGCTTCGCAAACATAAAATGCAAGATGACAACTGTTGTTATGTTTATGAAAATTCAAAATATTATATAAAATGGTAAGAATAAATAGGAATTAGAGTCTCTTTTTGGTCATCTTATGCATTTTTTTTTGTTCAATATAATTCAAACATGTATTGAAATTTTAGATTTCAGTATTATAGATTTTATCTTATTCCTTAACATAAAATCCTTTGATCCTCAATGTATGCTTACTATCACAATCACATAAGAGTCCATAAAGCATTATGTTGATATCTACGAGAACACATATATTATGAAGTATCTTTATAAGTGTCAATGTGAAACTTAAGAATTCAATACTCAAATTGAAGCGTAAACATATGATTCCTTATACTTATACTTGTATAATTCTTAGTGATTCTTAATTGAGAGAAAGTATTAAAAACAAAATATAGATTTCTTTAAAATAGAGAACTATATCAATCAAAAAGTTCATATAAAGGAGTTTCAAATAATTTTTCCAACACTAATGACAAAAAAGATAATAAAACACAAGAAATTTACAAGGGTGTAAAACAAAAATGGTGATAGATGACGGTAATTTCTTAAAATTTCAAATTTTCTTTCAAAAGTTGAATCTTTGAAATAAAATGTAAGTATATTTTTAAGGTAAGCGATATAAGAATTAGTCTTCCATCATTTTTATATTTTATGGCGTCATACATTCAGTATTTGTAATCATTGAGACGAGTTCAATTGTGTAACAAATTTTGTTACAACACATGTAATAAAAAGAGAAGATTTATCCTTCACTTTTTTAGATAAACAAAAAAGAGAATTAGAAGAAGTAAATAAATTATATAAAAATATATATTTATATTAATTAAAATATAATTTTCTAATTTATTATTTTTACTAATTTTTTTAAAAAATTTTATAACATAAAAAATTCAATTTTTTTTAAAAAAATCATTTACTTCTTATTTCATTTTAATTTGGGAGGAAAGTGTTTTTTTTTAATATCATTAAAATAATTCCATTCCTTCTAATTGTCTTTTTTTTAATTGCTTCTAATTTTTTATTTCAAATAGGGATCAAAATATAAAATATGTGTTTTTTATTTATTTATTTACTATATTTCTAAGCAAACAATTAAAGAACTAGTGAAAAATTCTTTACGTGTCAAAGACATATTGGTTAAGAGCATATCTGACGTGGCAATTCGGGAGTAGATAACAGTGTCTGGTTTGTCAGAAGGCACATGGGATGAAGAAGAAGATTCTATATACCGTAGATTTCACTACTCGGTGTTTCAGCTGAGCTGACTTTCCTAGTTCCTTCCTTAGCACCTAGCAATGTTCAACGGAACCGAGTGACAGTGAATCTACAACGTGCAATTTTCACTTCTTAATAAATACTATTCGCTACCCACCTCCATATATATGTAGCTATACCTATTAAAATAAAATAAAAACTCAGCCACTACTACTCCATACTTTTTTGTTGCCGGCAAGCAATCTGCTTTCTCTCTCCTCTCTGCACTGCAACTTAAACTGAACCAACACAGACACAGTCACAGTCACAGGTATGCTTTCACTGGTTTCAATTACATGTGTTTATGCCTTGTGGGGAATGCCTCATACTTTTTCTTCTTCCTGTCTCATCTGTTGGATCATTGACCTCAAACCCCCGCCCACTCTCACTTCTATCTTATGTTTAACATTTTCATTTTTCGGCTTTTATCGACAATCCCCACATAGGATTCCCCTCGCCCAACCGACCTCTTTACCATTCAATTTCGTGGGGTTTCAGGAACTTCTTCCAGTTTTTTTTTTTTTTTTTTTTTTTTTTTTTTTTTTTTAATTACTATTAGTAAAAAAAACCCAAAGAAAAAATAAATAAATAAATAAACTTCTTTCTTTTGACGATTAAGTCTCTCTTCTGTTACAAGTCTTGAGGCGAAGAACTTAGAACCTCTCCCTTTCCTAAGAGGTTGACAATTTGCGAGCTTGGAAGCTGAAGGAGTTGAATTTCTTCACATGTATGGTTGAATCTCTTTTTTCCTCCCCCGAGAGTCAGCAGTTGTCTTTTACCTTGTGCGTTTATTCTTCTTTCCTTATTTTATCATTGAGTCAAATGCTTTCTATTTTTACAGAGCCCTTCGGTTATGTATAATTTGAGGGTATGTTTCCGCAATCTTAAAATACGCGTTACTGCTAGCGTATCCGATCAAAAGTTCTTTTCCTCGGGAACGTGACTCGAGTAATAACATACTAGACTTCTTCATTTTTTCTGTTTTACTCGTAGATTTATTCTTTCTTCTTTTTTTTTTTCTTTGCTTTCTGGTTATCTTATTAATGTCAGGAGTTCTATGGTCTTCTATTGTTTGATGAAGTCTCAGCCGGGAAATTTAACTGGTTACTAGTTGATGATAATTTAAAGTGTATTGATATCTATCTATAAATATTGGCAGATTTATTTAAGATCCTTGATTGATCATTCAGATTCTAAAACTTAACACACACCACCTCCTTCCACTCAGAAACAAATCCTAGTTCCATATGAGAGTGAGTTTGCATCTCATGACTCTGGAGGTGTATGGCTCTCAGGATTCGTACTGATCAAAATGTTTTTAATTATGTATTTCTTACATTACATGGATTCGTGCGAGAATCTCTTCAATAGCCTGGATTTTTTTTTTCCTTTCATAGATTTTTGAAATTTGAATTTACTTTTCTTTAGCTCATCTTCATTATTTAGATCTTCATCTGTCAACCTGTTTGAACATATTTCTTTGCTTTGTGTAATCACCGTTAAGTGCTCTTAATAATTCAATCTTATTTTATTGTGCAGACTGTGTGTCATTAAAACATCTGTGAACGGTTGTTGGCACTTGACAGATAATTATTGCATCTAGCAACTCATAAAAATGGTGACTATGAGTAATCTGCTAAATTTTAATGCTATGCTCAGTGTCTCTGAATGACCTTCAAGTGACCCAGTGCGGTTGGGAAGAACCTTCCCGATTACAAAGGTTGTCTACTTGTTATTCTCATTAATTTTTCTTGGCGGAGTGAACAGTTCTTTTCTAGATGCAAACGTCTCCGAAGCACCCAAGTTCAGCTGATGTCCATTTCTACCATCGGCCTGTGCAAGGCATTTACCAAATGTTGCAAAGCAATCTATGCCATGATGCTCATGAAAACAGCAGCCAAGGAACCAGTGTTTCTTTCGAAACCTGCAAGGAGCAATACTTTACTCTGGAATCATGCCCAGCTCCTACTACTGGTTTCATGGATTGTGATGATTCTCCATCCTATACCAGTGTATCAGCTAAAAGGACTCCATTTTCTCCACAACGTTCTCAGTCATGCTATTCAGATCACCACCAGTCCTCCGAAAACACCTATGGTTCGCCAATAAGTGGGTTGTCTAGTGTTGATGACGGGCATGAACTGAAGCACAAACTTAGAGAACTGGAGATTTCATTGTTGGGGCCTGAAGAATCAGACATTACTGACAGTTGGGCTGGCCTCCATGGATCATATCAGTTGGCTAAACGTAACTGGGATCAGATTGCAGAAAATATTCCACGATTGGACTTGAAAGAAGTCCTCAGGGCATGTGCACAGGCCGTGTCTGATGATGATATTCCAACAGCAAGAGGCTGGATGGATAACGTATTGGGGAAAATGGTATCAGTCTCTGGAGATCCTATCCAGAGGTTGGGTGCTTACTTGTTGGAGGGGCTTAGAGCAAGGTTGGAATCATCAGGGAATCTCATCTACAAATCCCTGAAGTGTGAACAACCAACAAGCATGGAACTAATGAGTTACATGCACATCCTGTACCAGATTTGCCCATACTGGAAGTTTGCATACATATCTGCCAATGCTGTCATTGCAGAAGCAATGGCAAATGAATCCAGGATTCATATAATTGATTTCCAAATTGCACAGGGCACGCAGTGGCATTTACTTATCCAGGCTCTTGCACGTAGGCCTGGGGGACCCCTTTCCCTTCGTGTGACCGGTGTTGATGATTCACAGTCGTTTCATGCTCGTGGTGGAGGACTTGAGATTGTAGGAGAAAGGCTTTCAGATTTTGCCAGGTCTTGTGGAGTGCCATTTGAATTCCACAGTGCTGCAATGTCTGGCTGTGAGGTTGTGCGAGGAAATATTGAAATTCGACACGGGGAAGCTCTGGCTGTAAATTTTCCCTATGTTTTGCACCACATGCCAGATGAGAGCGTGAGCACTGAGAATCACAGAGATAGATTGTTGAGGTTGGTTAAGAGCTTGTCTCCCAAGGTTGTTACCCTTGTTGAGCAAGAATCCAACACCAACACTTCTCCTTTCTTTCACAGGTTTGTTGAGACCCTGGATTATTATACTGCTATGTTTGAATCCATAGATGTGGATTGCCCCAGAGATGATAAGAAGCGGATTAGCGCAGAACAGCACTGTGTGGCACGAGACATCGTCAACATGATAGCTTGTGAGGGGGTTGAGAGGGTGGAGAGGCATGAACTTTTTGGAAAGTGGAGGTCAAGACTTTCCATGGCTGGATTTAAACAGTGTGAATTGAGTTCTTCAGTGATGGTTGCTACCCAAACTCTCCTAAAGGACTTCAATCAAAATTATAGGCTTCAACATAGAGATGGTGCTCTTTATCTTGGCTGGATGAACAGACATATGGCCACCTCTTCTGCTTGGAGGTGAAACTGACTGATTCGAGCATTTGCCTCCTTTTTGACCTTTAATTGAGCATAATTCACCGTATATCCATACTCTCTCTCCATAGGACTTGAGATTTACCTCTCTTCTATACTGCATTCTGTAGAATCTCAAAGCTCGTTGTAAATGCTTATACTGAAATGAAAAAAAAAAAAAAGAAACGTCTGTTATGACTTTAGAGTTATTTTCCTGCCCTCTTCTGCTAGCTTTAGTGTTATTTAACTGATGTAAGATGAGTATGATATTCATCTTGTTTCCTTGTTTAGTTCCTTGTAATGACAACTAAAATGAGAAATCTTCTTCTACAGATGTACACTAAGCTCAATTGTTTGGTCTGCTACTCTACTATCACACTGTAGTTTCCTAATTTATGAGGTCATACCAGATACATAGTTCTACGCATGCATAAATTTACTTCTTCTTCAGTTTATTTGCTTTGCAGAAGTAACATTTTCCTGAATGTGTATTGAATTACGAGTTCTCTCGAGAATCTTGTTCTTCTAAAACTTTTCACATTACTATGCCTCATTAATGGATATTTACATTTCAATACTGATTCAAGTGGTAGCTGAGTTTGAGCTTAATATATAGTTAATTCGTGTGTAATTTGACCCACAAAAAAAAAAATCAAGTAATAATTGGTGTTAAATTTATGATAAAGCATTTGTTAGAAAAAATAGTTTTATTATGCATATGATAATTAGTTTTAAAGAAGGCTAAAATATTTACCTCCTAAAGAATATGTGGCAGCAGAACAGTATCCCCGATGCCCCCAGGCTGAATGCGATAAGTGGAGGAGGATGAAGGAAGAGGCTACGAAGCAACAACTTTCATCCAAATTTTCAATCGAAACTACCCATTCGCTTATTTATGTTTTCCTAAGTTCATGGTTATTACTTAATTTAAAGGGATTCTTGGTATATTCATATTTTAATCAAAGAGATAGATCAACGAAATTCTTTTAAAATGGTGTTACAACTAAATTCTTTTTTTTTATATATATATATTTTGATAACACGTGAATCTAATTAAATCAAAGATTCTCAAGTTTTTATTTTACACTCACCTAAGCTAATAGTAATTTTTAATTTTAATTACTCAATTATAGTTTTACGTTTTTTGTGAATTATAATATGGAACCTAAGACTTTGATTAATAATAATAATAATAATATCTTATCAGAAAGATTGTTCATATAATTAAGCATGCAGTATAGAGTTTAGTAATTTCCTTCACCAACCATCAAGTTTTGAACTCCTAACTTGTGCGTACTTAAGTCTCCTACTTATATAATTAAAAACATGTAGTATGGTAAAGTCACGAATTACTTATTTTTAAACCAAAGAACAACCACACTCTTTCTTATGTGACTATTAGACACTTTCTACAACATCTGGTCTTTATCAGATATCTATTATAGTAATGTCTAATTATTAGTGTAAGATCTGAATTTTTTATTTTCAACTAGTCAGGACCTAATTAATGATATCAGATATCTAGGCTCACACTCAACTTCACTGTTACAATTTTATGTTCACAACATTTATAAATAATATTAGAGAAAAAAGAACATCCACCAACAGTGTGAAAACAGTTTTACAATGGGAAGGCTTGTATGCTTGTATCACTAATCCGTGCACCATACTATTTATATGCCTAAGACAATTCAAGTTGCCACGAATCATAACCAGTCCTAACCTAACAAGCTATTATAGATTCAACGTTCACAGAACATAACAATTTTCAAGCATCCAAATTCAGGGTAGCCTCTTCAATCAAAGAAATGTACTAATATAGAACTAATACAATACTAGTTAGGATTAGGAATTAGGAATTAGGAATTGGGTATCTCTCTTTCTCGAATGGAAAAGGCAATAAAGAGGGTAGGGTTACCAAAGCCAAAGGTCGTGCTTGGAAAAAGGTGAAGCCAGCCACGCCTCTAACTAACGACAACAAGAACATTTCCGGTTCCGGAACTCAAACGTGTTAAGAAAAAAACTTAGTCCAATTTGGAGCAGACACGTAACGTTGTTCAACTGTGGGAGGCATGTGCAACTAAAAAACACGATTTTATGGATCTGATGGCTGAAATCAATTCTCTCACGCTGACCATTAGATTAAGGGAACTCATCATTTAGACACGGGCTACAACTACAACATTTCCCTGGCCCAACCAAGAGTCCAAATCCTAAAAACTAAAATCAAAATGCACAATGCAATTTAACTACAAAAGTCTAAAATTCTGACAAACATGAGGTACGTTTGGGCAGCAACACCAAGCCTAAACAATGAATCCCCAGTTGCTAAAAAATATTCACCCCAAAAGAATAAACTGTTTTAAACGTAGTAAAATTTTGCAATTAACATTTTAAATCACTCAAATAAATGAAATAAATTATAAATAATAAGAAATTTTAAATTAACAGAGTCCAAAATTGAACAATTATTAGAGGACAAAATTTTATTTAAATTTTTTAATTTTATTTGAAATAGACTAATTTAAATTCTTTTCTAAATTTAATTCTGTATTTCTAATCAAACTCAATAAAACAAAATTTGTGTCTGACAACATCAACGGTGGCGTGATCTATTCAATATTTATAAATACCAAAAACCATACAAAAACAAAAATTACTTATATTATGTGAAACTTTTTTATTTTTTTACTTCATTTTCTTTTATTATATTCTCATTTATATATATATTTCTTGATTTTTCATATTTCAAAACTTACATTTTAATTTATAATTTTTTTCCTTTTTTTTAAATTTTTAAATAAATAGAAGTTAAAAAGTACATTCATTTTGTTAAATTAAAAATACTATTTTATTTTGTACGTCAATCCTAAATTGAGAAAAAAGATATCCGTATAATATTATTGATTGTATTTTTATTTATTCATAAAATTGTATTATATTTTATTCTTTCACATATATTAATTGAGATCGTCTATTTTTTTTTTTCAAGTTATAATATTTTCTATGTTAGATAAATAATAATAAATAATAATATTAAAATTCTCTCCCTTTATGCAATTTTTAATTTTTAATATTTTTTTCAATTCAATTAGTTCATTTTATTTTATTTTATTAAATTTTAATTTCATTCATATATATGTTTATTGAATTTTCATGTTTCCAAATTTTACATATTAATTGATTCAGGACTGCTAAATAATATGAAAAATAAAGTATGAACAATACACGAATACATGTGTTGATCTTTAATTTGTTAAAATTTGAATAAAAATTATAAAAAAAAAAAGAATTTAGCAAAAATCATATGTTAGTATAATTCAGTTTTCGTCAAATTATTCGTAGAATACTTATTCCTATCAACTAGCATTTTCTTAATTGATTTGGAACTGCTAAATAGTACAAATAATGCAGGAATACATGTGTTGAATCTTTAATGAGTTAAAATTTGAGTACATTGACCATTGATTGACCGTATATCAAAACTAATCTCTAAAATATACTATAACAACTACTTTAGTCAGTATACACTATATAAAATATATTTATTTTATATAATTAAATTTTGTATAAATAAATATTTCTAAATATATAAATTATATTATAATTAAAATTTGTAATTTATATATATTTTTAAACATATAAGTTATATTTTAGATTTATAATAAATAATTTATATTTTCATATATTTTTATTTTTAATTATTGATAGTTTTTTTTAAAAAATTAAGTTATAATTAAAGATATTAAAACTGATAGAATGAAATAAATAAAAATTTAAGTTAAATTGTTTAATTAATATTAAACACATAAGATAATATATATTACATCTATTTAAATTTTGAAGATAAAATATATTTTAAAAATTAATTTTTAATATTCAATTGTATTTTATTAAAATATTTAGTTGATATTAAGAGAAAAGTATAAAAAGATATATAAATCCATATTTAAAGAGTGAAGTAAACTATTTTATAAAATGCAAATATTTAAATGAAAGTAAATATTAAAAAAAGATAGTAAAAGTTTAACAAAAATATATAATCTCCTATGTGTATGTTTATATATATATATATATATATATATATATGAGAATCAAATTCTTTTAAAAATGATTATAAAATTTATTTTTTATTTTTATTTTTATCTTTTAAATTTTAATGATTAAAATTAAATATTTAATAAAATTTAGAATCATTAGATTTTAAAAATAAAAATAAAATTATAAGAATAAAAAATATCTTTCTTCTAAAATTATATTTTGAATAACTTTCTCATTCCTCTCTGTATGAATTAAAAATATCAAAGTAAAAATTGTCACTTGACATTTTTTTTTACATATTTTTTTATTTTTAATCATTTCAATTCAATTACTTTGTGTATTTTTTATTAACTTTTAATTTGTTTCACTATATGTTTAATTTTCATATTTCCAAATGTTTTATATTACGTGATTAGACTGACCACTGACCATTTACCATATATTAAAATTAAACTCTAAAATATATTATAATTAAAAATTATTAAGTCAAAATTATTTCATGGAATATTTTTTTTTACATAATTTTTAATTTTTAATCATTTTTCAATTCAATTATTTCATTTATTTTTATTTTATTAACTTTTAATTTTTTCATATATATTTATTTATTTTTTATGTTTCCAAACTTTACATACATTGCCCATTCACCATAGATTTTATATCAAAATTAAACTAAAATGTATTAACATTGTCGCATGAAATTTTTTTTAATGTAATTTTATCTTTTAATATTTTTAAATTAGTTATCGTGTAATTTTGACTTTATTATGTTTTAATATGTTTCATATATATGTTTATTGAATTTTCACGTTTCCAAACATTACATATCAAGGTATTACATTTACCATTGACCATTTACCATATATCAAATTTAAATACTAAAATATATTATAATTAAAATATTAAAGTAAAAATTGTCGCATGGCATTATTCTATATAATTTTTACTCATTTTTTCAATTCAATTATTATGTAATTTCCTTTTATTAAGTTTTAATTTATTTCATGTATGTTTATTGAATTTTCATGTTTCCACGTATTACATATTAAGTTATTACATTTATCATTCACCATTCACCGTATATCAAAATTATACTCTAAAATATATTATTATTAAAATATTAAAGTAAAATTACTGTATGATATATTTTTACATAATTTTTAATTCAATTACTTTATTTTAATTTTTTTTATTAATTTTAGATTTATTTCATATATATTAATATGGTGTGATATAATTGATAAATAATTTTATTTCTTAAATATTTCTTTAGAGGTTTGA
>JAMLFT010009938.1:1250-12275 GCA_026544285.1 Pachyrhizus erosus
CTTATTATAAGATTTAATTAATTAATTCATTAATATTAAAAACTTTGGTTAATTTAATTAAAAATATTAAATTTATTTTAAATTAATATACAATCTATTTTAAGATTATTATAATTTTAGCATTTAAAAATTTTCTTAAAATGATTTGTTGTCAATTTTTAATAAGATATTAAAATATTTGTTCTAATGTTATTTTTTAATAAATGTTGTTATCTTGAAAAAATTTAATAATATATTTATTGAAATTAAGAAAAAGAATAAAAATACTTTAATAAAATTATCTTTTATTAAATATTATTTTCTTGCATTAATTATTTTTCTTAATCTATGTGAAACAATCTTAAACTGCAATTAACTTGGAAGAAAAAGAGTATTTTTTTTTAAATCATCCTTTTAACAAAATTAACAAACATTAATAAGATATGTTTCTTGTCATTCTAAAATTGACTTTAATGAAAAATATTTTTATAAAAAAATAATTAATGTAAGAGATATTTTAAATTAAATCATATAAAAAATTAAATCACACTTTTAAATCAAATCTTATAATAACGATAGAGAATAGTAAATTATAACTTTTATTTATGTATTAACGAAATCTTTTAGCCTAGTAGTTAAGAACTGTTGTTAGAATTATGGATGGAGGTTCAAATGTTATCTCTAGACATTTAGGTAGTTCAAAATCACAATGCTCCAATACTTTTAGAATTAAATTTTACTCAATTAAAATTTCTAACAGTTAAAATTGCAACCAAATTACATGTATTTCTAAAAAAAAAAAAATATGTTAATAACATTTTCTTCATAACAGCATCACATATTTGGATGTTTGGCTAAAATTAAACTCGATTGCAACTTGAAAAACCAAGTGGAAAGGTTTGTTATTCATTCCAGTGCCCTAGAGTCGTATACACGTTCATATGGTCGATCTTTTATTTTATATTTTTGGGTCCATTGGGCTTCAAATTTTACTTTGAGCAAAATTGTATATATTTTCAGTTACCAAGACATCTTTGGTGCGTATGGTTCCCATTGGGTAACAACGACTTAAAGCAATGCTGCTTTGGTTCATTTCTGAAACTTGAAACCATCTTATCAGAGTCAAACATCAAAGCAAGAATACTCACACGTAACATCATCTACCAGACTATTAAAGAATTTAGTTCAATTGCTTGAACAAAATACGTTAACTGTATAAATTTTTTATATATATCTTCAATTTATACCTATAAAAAAACATCATGTATAAAATAACATCTAAATCCCAACAAATAAAGGGAATGAAATTAAATTTAAATTTAGATAAAAATATGTTTTAAATCTTTCAAAATTTGATCAAAATTAATTTTAATTCTTATATTATAAAAATAATAATTTTAATATTTAAATTTCTGAAATACAATAAATTTGGTCTCTGACTTTACATTCATTTTGACTTACAAAAGATAAAATCTATTTCATTCTAAAATATACAAGTATCAAAATCACATTTTTGAAATATATAAATTAAAGTCAATTTTGACCGAATCTTATAAAGATATAAAATATATTTTATCCTTTAAATTTAAATATAAATTAATTAATATAATTAATAATTATTATTATATAAATTCAATTCAATAAAATAAAAATAAATAAGTAACACAATGTAGATAATCTTGATCCATTAATTTTTTACTTTCAATAAAGAGATATTTCACTTAAAAAATAAATAAATAAATAAAGAAATTTCCTTTCTACAAATCATATATATCTCCGTTAGATATAATTTTATTTGAGTCAAAAACATAATTGTAGATAATAAATTTTTTATTCCAATGCACTGCATGCATAGAATTTAAGGGTGAAATTATTAGTTAATATGAAATAATATTAATTATATAAATTCAATTCAATAAAATAAAAACAAACAATTAACATAATGTAGCATAATTAATAAATAATCTTGATCCATTAATTTTTTTTACTTTCAATCAAGAGATATTACACTTAAAAAAATAAACAAAAAAAGAAATTTATTTTCTATAAATCATATATATCTCCGTTAGATATAATTTTATTTGAGTCAAAAACATAATTGTAGATAATAAAATTTTTATTCCAATGCACTGCTTACATAGAATTTAAGTGTGAAATTTAAGTTAATATGAAATAATATTAATTAAGAGAGAGAAAAAAAAGAAATTACGTGGCACAAGAGTTGTGAATAAAGGAAAGAAGGAACCGAGGTGGCATCTAAGATGAAAGCCAGGCAGGGATACAAAAGCAAACAAATTCTGTTGAAACGTTGTTGATGGATGTTTTTGTCTTCTAAGTTACTCTTATCTCCACTCTCCGGATTCCCTCTTGGATCCTATGGTGCACACCTTCATTCATAACGCACGTTTGGCAAATGGATTGTTTTATATTCATCCACCACCGCATAGAGACCACAAAGAACCACCCCTTTCCAACATAAAGTGAAAGACCTTGATATCCTCTAACCTCGTCTTCTGTGGGCCCTGTCTGTTTCTTTGTCTCAACAACTCCTCAGTAATGCCAAATAAGGGTATTTTCGGTAATTAAACGTAGCTGTGGTAATACTTACATGATGTATTTTTTCATTCAAGGAGTTTGTGATTTTTCTTTCATTTTCTCTGTCCTTTTCGGATCTTTCTCTGTGTCAGAGAAAAATGAAGTGAAGCTGCCTCACTACTGACTGAGTGTTCAGTATGAAAGTAAGATCTCTTCTCCTTTCATGTTTACCAGTTTCAGATCGTATCACTCTCAAAATTCAACATGCTTTCCAATCAGCATTCTTGTAATTCTTCCATTTTAATATGCATGATTTTATACAGAGTGAGAAATTAAATTTGCAAAGCTCCAAACCTGTCCGTTATTTTTATGAGATGATTAATTCTGAAATGTTTTTGGTTAATCCGTGGACTTGACTCTCTTGCAAAAGGCTCGCTATTTATATATGCGAGTGGACTAGCGCATGCAGGCCGACCCAAAGGCAAGAGTATTTAAACTCAATCTTTAGACTTATTAATAAAATATTATTTATTGTTAATTTTAATATATAAAAAAAAAGTCACATGCACTAATAAATTATTCAATATATATCTCTCATTTAAAGTAAAAAATCCTCTTTCAAAATTTGTTTCAAGTTTTATTTAGATCTGAATCAGCCTTAGGTACATGTGGAGAGGAGAATCGGTTTTTAATTGGTACTTTACTTTTCTATTACCTTGCCTTCAGAAAAATCTTAACCTTGATTTTCTCTCTTAAATTTGAAAAGAAGCGAGATGTTTGAACTAACCCGTTGAACAATCCGCTTCTTTGAATCCCATTAAAAGCTACCATTTTCAATTTTAATTACAAAGACACCTGTCAATCTCTTAATTTTTGTTTTGTTCTGATTTTCATGCTCAGGACACTAATTCTCTTTTCTCTTTCATATTTTTTCTTCAATTTTTGTTTTGCTCCCGGGCACTGAAAATCTGTGTTGGAAAAATACACACATCAGTGACACTGCTACGTATACATATAGAAACAAAAATCAGAAAATATATATAGATATATGATAGAGGGATTAAGAGGTATTCTAACCGTAATTTAATATATATATATATATATATTATTTATTTATTTTCTTTAAATAATTATATATAAGATGATATTTTTATAAAAAAAATGAGAGAAATAAAATTTTATCATTAGATTATATTTTGAATAGTTAAAATTATAACATATTAAATTATTGAAAAAAATATTAACAATACTTTTTTTAAGATTTTCTTTTTAATATTCTATCTATAATTGATTAAAATTTATTAAAAATTACATATTTCATATTTAAAAATTTTTTTCTTTTAATTTAAATGCAGATCCTATGAAATATGATGAGCTTTAATAAATTTTAACCAATTAAATGAATAATGTTAAAAAGAAAGTATTGAAAGGGTGTCAATGACTTTCATCATATATACATATATATGACAAAAAAAAAAAATCACTACCATGCCTTAGGGAGAGCAACACAGACACACTGTCATGTACAAAGAACATACATGTCCTAGCCTTTCCTAGTTTCCTTTCATCTCCAATTCAGATTCCAAATGATTTCCAAATTTCATGCACTAATTACATTATCAGCATCCATCCAAAATATCTCAATTGGCTGTCAGCTATATGATAAAGAGTTAATTAACTAAGTGAACACAGTTGTAAAAAAATTGAATAATACACATAAAATTAAAAATTTTAATCTCAGTGTAATCATTATATATTAAAAAAATTATATATAATGTAGTTATAATGTTTTTAGAAACCCATAATACAAATACTCCTTTACATCAGACATTTTAGCATATATTAATTTCATTTAAGTATTTTAGTATCAATGTATGCAATCAAACATTTTTCTATGATATATCTATCATCCTCAATGCTGGATAGTTCATTAAATATATCCTCAACTTTATTTATTTATATTTCCTTATAATTTTTTCAGGATATATTATTCCTGGCTCCCTCTTATGCTGGAACCAGCTGCTAGGGCATAAGAGGAAAAGGAAATAAACTAACCGTCTATCCATTTTCAGGAAACAAGATATATACAGATATGTTTAGCAAATATTTAGAACACATAACTTCAACCGTTTATAGCTGCATATTGTTATGGAAAACAAAGTTACCGTTCCCCTCGAAAAACACATCAAAACGACACCGTAAGGGAAAAGGCCAAGAAGGACTCAAAATCCTAATTGACTCAAAAGAAAAACCACGCCCGAGAGTTGTACATCGCTGCACAATGGAGGACACCGTAGAATCAGAACCATTATCGGCGCCGCCGCTATCGTGGCTGTGGTCACCATCCTCGCCGGTGTTCCGAACCACCATGCTGGGTGACGTGATTGGAACGGAGAGTGGGGATTGCATGATAACCGATGCTGAGGAACTGAGAGCGGAATCTGAACCTCGTAAGGTGATAAGGCTCAGAGAGAAGAGAAGGAAGAGGGAGTTTCCACCACCGATAACGCTGCTGAGAGAAACGGGAGAAATGCCTTGGAGTTTGAAAAGGGAATATACTGATGACGGAAGGTTAATCATAACAGCGGTGCCGGAGAGAGTGACACGTCACAAGTGCATTATGGAAGCTCGTCGAGAAGATGGGAGACTCTCCATGAGGTTCGTCCCAGAAGAAGATGATTACTTCGAAGAGTGTGGATACCCCATCATTGATGAGGATGAGGAGATGAAATTTGAAGAAGATTTTGAGAGTGTTGATGAAGAAGAAGAGGATGAGAAGTGTGGTTTTGAGTTTGAGGAAGAGTTGGTGAAGGAAGCTTCGAACGAGAGAGAGCGATGTGGAGATTTACGTGAGTGCGTCGCTTATGATGCTACTGAGTTTGGGCCTGGGCCTGAGGAGATGCTTCAGCTTCAACATTCGGACCCTTTCATGAAAGGTACTGAATTTGAAGATCTAAGTCCCTGCTTGGGCCGGCCTGCTTCAGCCCCTCTAAGGCCCGTGACATCTGTCATCTGATGTAGCAAAAAACTAGATCATGAAAGCGAAATTGATGGTAATTAGGTAGTAGTGTTTAGGCTATCAACAATCATGTGGAAAGTTTCTAGAACTGCTACATTTGTTAAGAAATTAGGTGAAGACACAGATTATAGTTTGATGTTGGTCAAGAAATTCGGCTGTCCTTTAGGTTAACCAGATGCATCTTGATTTATGTTTTCTAAAGTAATTGCATGTTACTCCTTCCCTTCAATCCTTTTATTAATAAGATTTAATTAATTAATTAACAAAAACTCAAAATACAATTTCTTAGATACTTTTAATATTATCATCTAATTAAAATTAAATTTCCACGTTGATAATATGCATAAACATTTAATGTAGATATTTATTATGTGAATTACTAAGATAAAACTTCATTTTTTTTTTATATTAAAAAACACTATCCAAAGTATATGAGGATCTGTTTCTAAATTATTTTTTACGAAAAAATAATAATATTAATTTTGTGTTAAAGTTATAGTGGTGTGTTTTTTTCCTCAAAATTATTAATAAGACATACTCTTATGTTTCCAAAATTTGAAAAAAATAGAGTAAAATCTCAAAATGCTCTACATAAGAAGAGTTTAAAACATTAATATATTTTATCTATTATTCATTAAAGTTAGATAAATAAATTGCATTAAAAAATATTTTTGTGAAAAGAAATTAATACATAACACATTATAAATTGATTCTTATAAAAAATATTAAATAAAATTTATAATTTGGTTATTATAAAAATAATCATAGTAAGTAGTGTGTTAAAAAAAGTAATTTTTTATAAATGACATATAAATTATGAATATAAAACATAATAATGTGATATTAATATCAACGCGTCATGTGATCTTAGTGAAATTGAGTACATATTCTTTAAGCAAAGTCACCAAAGTCTTGTAAACAAAAAACACTTGATTGGAAGAAAGATCTTATTAAAAGGATAACTAATTCTTTAATAGAAATCAGTCATTAATGAAAAAAGTTAGTCTAATAATAAATGAGACTTAAAAAAAAAAATTTTAAAAAATATTTTAAATGGTAGAACTATATGTATTTATTTATTTTTTATCATCATTTGTGATTCTTTTGCTTTATTACTAAACTAAAGTTTGAACTTTAGCGACCTCTTTAGATGAACTTTGGACAAAAAATTATGTATATTTTACATCCATAATATGGTAAAAAAAAATGTGATTTTAATGAAATTTAAGCTAGAGTAACAAAATATATATATATATATATATTTGATTTAGTATGAAGAATTTTTATAATAAAAAATTGACCTAATGGATGTACGACCAAAATTTAATCTTTCTTATAATAATAAGTGAAAATAATTATCTCTTTTAACTGTATTATTTAATCTATGTTAATAATTAACTAAATTTAAATTTATTTTAAATTTTATAAATAGAAAATATTTATTTTTGAAAATGAAGAGATTAAATTAAATTTTTATAATAATAAAGGAATTACATCGAATAAATTAAATAAAAAAGGGGGGAATTGTTTAGCAAAAAGATTTACTATACATAATAATTTTTAATTGACTAATTTACACTTACTGTTTAAAAGACATGTGTAAAGGAACTTTGGAAAATGATGACACGAATTGACAAAGACAAATATGGGATGTTTGGTGAAGGCATGAAATTTAATTTGGTCAATATCATAAATTGAATTCCCCGGCCCAACAGTAACGGGCGTTGGGGTCCAGCTAGAGCGAGCGAGCGAAGACACGTGGGAGTTGGAACATAGCTATACATAAAAGTCACTTGGATTTTTCTAGAGGCTTAACTGATTGATTACCATATTATTAAAACGTGAGTCAATTTAATTTGGCTAATTATTTTGGTGAATCTAAAAGATACTAGTAATGTACTTTGACTCAATTTATTATGGTACTCTTGGTTGGCTTATAAAGCCATTTTATGGGTTGATTTATAATAATTACAAAATAAATACTGTAGACTAAAAAAATAAACACAACAAATTTCAACAACTTATAATTGTAAAAATAATTAAATGAAATAAAAATAAGTTTTTTAAAGACATTTGTAATTAAATAAACGTGTGATTTAACAATCTTAACCTATTCAATAACTTAAATTTAGTCATCTCACTTTATCATAATAAAAGATAAATCACTTAATAGAATAGTATAAAATAAATATATATTTATAATAAGAAATTATCATTTTTTTAATCAATCGTATTTTTGTTATGTTATGCTTTTATTCAATTCCTATTTTATATACTATCTTATCATATGATAATGACAAAGAAACATTTATTAAGGTCAACTTAACAATAAAAAAAATTGGATAATTAAATTGAATTTCATTATTTTTTTAAGAAAACATGGATCATTAAAAATAATATTATATCACAATAAAAATGGTTTATCATAAGTTTAAAATATAATATATTTGTTCACAGATATTTATTTAATATAAATTTCAATTATAATGTAAGTTATATATTTAAAATTAATTATTTATTATAAATTTTAATTAAAAAAAATAAACATTTATCACATAAAAGAAATGACAAGGGTAGCTGTGAGTTGTGACTATTGACTTGTCAGAAAACAAATCAATGATGATTAGATTATACTATCTATTTAGCAAAGCAATGGTTAGATGTAGAAAATTGGGAGTTGCCTGCAACTTTCAATTTGAACGTAAGACTTGCAGAACTGTGTGTCATGCGATGATATATTGCATGCCAATTCGATGCCACTTTCCCTCACTTTTACGTTTTTATCATTCCCTTCTTTGATTGATTTATCCATCCCGACCAGGTACAGGTACCACTTCCTCTTCTCATTCTTTTCTTTAATTCTATCATATGTCTGAATCGCTATTCCCATTTTTATTTTTTTTTCATTTCGCTCTATGATTCCTTTTGTCGCTCTAATTTCTGTATTTCACTGATCGATTTCACTGTGTTTGACTACGGGGTGAGTTTCTTCATTCCTGATTGTGTCTCTGTTTGAAATTTGTGATTTTCTTTCTTAAATATCGTTTTCCTCTCCGAATTACATCGGGGAAAGGTGACTTTCTGAAGTATTGTTAGGTCTTTGATCTGCATATTCTGATTAATTGAATGATGTGATGCTTTTCTTTTTTCTTGTTCCTATTACCTACTTCTGATGGCCACTGTGGGCAACATTTTACGAGTTTTATTGGTGACAAGATGTTTATTGTTTTCTTCAATTTGAGGAGTGAAGGAGTCATGTGGGAGTTTTCCCTTTTCAATTATTTTTCAAAACGGAAGTTTCTACTAACTTTGAAGTCCCCGGAGGGTATTTGAAGTTGCATTTCTCTCTTGTGTTATTGTTGTGAATGATGGGTTGTTGTCTGCTTATATTGCTTTCTGTCCCTTTTTAATTTCCTCTGGATAGGAATGCTTACGACGTCTTTGGTTTTGAGAACTCAAATTTCCTCTGTTGGTGATTTGGTTTCCATGCAGATATTGTTGAGTTTTGCTAGATATGGGCACATTTTTAAGTGTGATGAGCACAAAACCTAACCAAAAGGAACGGAATGGAGTCTCTCCAAATGAAACATGTAAGAGGCAAAGAATGTCACCGACTGTGGATGAAGAGAATCCAAGGCTAATTCCTAATCTCTCTGATGAGTTATCACTTCAGATTATTGCTAGACTTCCTAGAATTTGTTACTTCAATGCAAAACTGGTATCGAAGAAGTGGAAGTCAACTATCATGAGTTTGGAATTGTATAAATTAAGAAAGGAACTTGGGACAACTGAAGAGTGGCTATATCTGTTGATTAAGGTCGGGGAAAATAAGCTTCTGTGGCACGCTCTAGATCCTCTTTCTAAGATTTGGCAGAGAGTGCCTAATATGCCCAATTTTGTTGATGAAGAAGAATCTAAAAAAGGTTCTTCTAGGCTTTGGATGTGGAACATGGTGGAGGGTATCAGAATTGCTGAAGTTATTAGAGGCTTTCTTGGACAGAAGGATGCTTTTGATGAAATGCCCTTTTGCGGTTGTGCAATTGGAGCTGTTGATGGATGTCTTTATGTTCTTGGTGGATTCTCTAAGGCTTCAACTATGAGATGTGTCTGGCGATTTGATCCGATTCAAAATACATGGAGCAAGGTGTCTTCTATGTCTACAGGTCGTGCATACTGTAAGACAGGTATCTTAAATAACAAGCTTTATGTTGTTGGAGGGGTTAGTCAAGGTCAGGCTGGACTGGTTCCTCTCCAATCTGCTGAAGTTTTTGACCCCTCTACAGATACATGGTCACATGTACCTAGTATGCCCTTCTCTAGAGCACAAGTCCTGCCCAGTGCTTTTTTGGCTGACATGTTAAAGCCTATTGCCACAGGGTTGACCTCATACATGGGAAGGTTGTGTGTTCCACAGAGTCTGTATTCATGGCCCTTTTTTGTTGATGTTGGGGGAGAAATCTATGATCCTGAAACTAACTCGTGGACAGAAATGCCAGCAGGAATGGGTGAGGAGTGGCCTGCACGGCAGGCAGGTACCAAATTGAGTGTTGTAGTGGATGGTGAATTATATGCTTTTGATCCTTCTAATACCATGGATAGTGGAAGGATCAAGGTATATGATCAAGGTGATGATGTTTGGAAAGTAGTAATCGGAAAAGTCCCCATATATGATTCTGCTGATTCAGAGTCTCCATATCTACTTGCTGGTTTCCATGGAAGGCTTCATGTCATTACCAAAGATGCCAATCATGGTATTGCTGTTCTGCAGGCTGGCCTGCGCAATAATTTGGATTCTTCACCATCACTCCCAACTTTGTCACAGAGTACATTGCATGAATCTCCAGATCTGGCTGCCGAATCAGATGAAGCAGTTGTTTGGAGGGTAGTTGCCAGCAGGGATTTTGGGCAGGCTGAACTAGTCAGTTGCCAAGTTATTGATATTTAGATGCAAACCAAGCAATAAATGTGACAAGCAGTGAAAGTATCTATCTGTCCAAGTTACACGAGTTAGCCTCATGGAAATGGGATTGGGTCCATTTGTATTTTGAGTCAGGTGTCATCAAAATAGCGAGTGCTACTAGCGTGTTTGGTTTCACGTATTGGATACGATTTTTCACATTTTAGATGTGATTTTCAAAAGCTAATAATTATAGTTTTCACATCTTAAACGTGATATCTCTGTTCTGAACGTGTTTTCCATCATGCTAGTAATTGTTAGTCTGTACCTATTGATCTTGTCATACGAGGTAAATAAGTGTCGGAGGAATGATCCATTTCGGTACTGACATGCTAGAATAATATCAGAGCAATTCATTATCGGTATATCATTAGATTACATAAGATAATGCAAATAAGAAGCCTAATCATGGCATGAAAAATGTAATATTTAAATGTTATTAATACACTTATTGTTATTTTTTATATTTTATTCATTTTAAAGTATATGTCATTTTAAAAAAAAAAATATTTTGTTTTTAATTAATAAAATACTA
>JAMLFT010009939.1:0-12274 GCA_026544285.1 Pachyrhizus erosus
ATGTTTATTTTAATCTTATTTAACTCTTAAAAATTTATTTTTAATCTCTGAAATTTATATTCTAATTATCTTTTAATTTTTCTCCTTTTTATTCTTCTCTCTCTTATTTTTATTTTACTAAAACATTATGAACTAATTTTTTTTTAAATAACTTTATATTTTCATTTTTAAATTCTCTCTCTCCCTTACAATATTCATTAATTGATATTTTCTTTTCAGAGATTGAATTCCTAAATCCTTTAAATAGGCTACATTATAAATAGAAAAAGGAATTAATCTTAGAAATATATATATATATATATGTGTGTGTGTGTGTATTATCAAAAGTTGGGATGTTACATAGACTCACACACACATTTTTCACATGCACACTAATTTATTAGTATTTGGTTTCTATTTGAACAAAAATTTGGAAAACAATACTCCTACAAATAATTGATCCCAAGTTTTCTTAGCTTTTAAACATTAATTTACCACTACACCACCTTACCACTTTGCTAAATATATGACACAAATAAAATATATATGTATCATTAATAATTTTATTATTTACACCAATTCATGTAATTCACTTAATGACCCACTGGTTCAACCAGTGATTTATTAACCCCATTACCTTGATCAAGTCAATGAAAAATTCAATTCTAATACCACTGCATATGTTTTTCTCTCTCTTGTTGAAGACGTCACGTCAAGAGAAAAAAAAGGCAATTGAATTTTCCATGTATTAAGTGAAGATTCAAAACTGGAAATTTATAGGGTTTGTATTTCACAATGAAAATGTTTTCATGAAGCTTATATAATCAAATGAAGACAAGAAGAACTGACATAACTTTGTACATTATTATCACTTTTTGGACAATAATATTACAAGTGCTTAAACAATTTCACTTTTTGCAAAAAGTCATCTTGTACTTGTGTTTAACTATTTTCCTCTCCTGTGTGAGTATATCTTTGTATCTTCAAACTTTGTAATTTATGAAAGTCAAGAGTAATTTAGTATTAAATAATACTCGAGTTTTACAATCTCAAGGGAGATTGTGTTGTAGCTAAAAGTGATATAAAAAATATTTATTGTAGTCAAGAATGACATTGAAAACTTTTTTTTTTTTTGCAACCTTGTTTTGGTTAGTATAACTCTTTTAAGATTGAAAAAAACTAGATGTAACTAAGATTAAGTGAATTAATAAAAAAAAAAAAACTTGTATTCTCAATCTCTCTTTACTTTATCTTTTCCCACCCTTCTTTAGATAAAAGATTTGCTAACCTATTTTTCATCCTAAACTTTGCGAAAAGTCTATAATAAAACTTATAAAAATCATATACATATCATTCAACCCCTTCTAGTATGTTATTGTCCTTTCAATTTTTACTTGTTATCTCAATTGAAAATCATAACAATGGTGCTTGACTTTTTGTTAATAATTTATATGCTAGAAACTAACTTTAAATTGAAAGAAAAGGTAATAAAGAAAATAAATATCAATTGGTGACTTGATATTATTAGGCCATTCAACCACGGGATTAATGAATAATGAATTGTGTATAAGTTAATTTGAGATAATGGATGTGAATTGAAGTATATGAATACATGGAGACGCATTAAGGGTCACATGTATATGAATACGTAACACCCTTTAAACACACTGACTAATCTTACTAATACTTTCTATTTAATATAATTTATTATTAGATATTTAAAAATAAGTTAATTAAGTTATTAGAAAAACTTAGTATTTTTTAACATATAATTAAAACATGGAATTATAAACTTTGCTATGATAAATACTTGTAAATATCAAATTATACCTCATAAAAAATATATTCATTAGCTTCAATTAAAATATATAACCTATAAGGTCTAAGTCTATTAAACACATTTATATCGTATAGGGCCCACTCCTCGAACAACTCAACATTGACCAAGTTTTTACCCTCACAGCCAACCTACTCTACCATCAAGGTCTTACATTTAATAATTTAGATATATTAAATTTCTTTATAAGATAATTATTTAGCAATATGCATTGTATATATATACACGTGGGACATATTATCATAATAATAATTTTATCTCCTCTCTTATACTCGTAAAACTTTTGATAGAAAGATTTTCCTTGTAAATTATAACTTTGGAATATATAAATGTTACTTATAATAACAGTATTTATATTCTTCTCAAATATAAGATTGTTAAACTATAAGTTCCAGTATTTATAAAATATTTCATATACAATTAACAAAAATCACTTATAATGATAATAATAATTATTATTATTATTGTAACACCCTAAATCTTTACTTTTATAAATATGTCTTTGACTATTCTTTTACTTATTTTTAAAAATGGCTTATTTAATTTAATTGTACACATAGTGTTAATTCAATAAACTTAGGTTGGAAATCGTGAAAATATTTAAATCCTTTTATTTGAAAACATGAAAATGTTGACGTAACTTGGTAAATAAATTGCATGATAATAAAAATAATATAATTTCATCCCAATAATAAAATATACATTGTAAGTGAATAAGAAAAATAATAAAATAAACCTTTGTGATATATATATATTTGGGTGTGTAACAGAATAATGTATATGTTCCCTAAACCATGTAACATATACAATATACAACCAAATATGAACAAAATACATGTAGTAAGAAGATGTGAAGACTAAATGTATATAAAAAAAATTGAAACTTAGACCTATCCATATCAAAATACATAAAAAGGAAAACTTAGTTTTAGAACAGTCAACATTAAACCCAGACTCAATATAAGGAGTTATACCAAAAGTGTAAGTTAGAGAGTAAAAAAGTCATATGAATCCTAATAGCCTAATCCTTGTGAAGAACCATCATGGGGTCCTCCTCTAGGTCCTCGTCACTATCTGTCTCACTCTCTTCCACTATTCAATTTGCTCCTTCCTTAGTAATCTCTCCACTGGCCTCCTTTGCTACCTTCTACATCCCTTGATCCTGTCAGTAAGAACCTCCTCCTCTATCTCCTCCAAGTCTGCTACCTTAGATGAAACCTTTGTCAATTCCAACCCAAATGGCGTCCACCCTTTTGGTACTAGCCTCAATTAAAGTCAAAGTGTGGGGTCCAATCCCACTCAAAAAGGTATGCATTGCTTATGGTGGTGTTGATCCAAAAATGAGTTATGTCAAGGGTGTGTGCTTAGAGTCTTCCAAATCAACCTTTCACTCATTAGGTGAAGATGACGATGATGAAGATGAAGAAGATGAGATCTCCACGATCTTTACTAATTATGCATGACAGTAGTATGGTGGAGTAGGCTAGGTCCACCACAAATAGTAATAAAAAACTTGAGGTTCCCCATCTGGTTCCTTTAGCAATGTTAAGGTAGAGATGTCCAATGAAATGGTCCATGCCCCAGTCATGTTTGACATCCACCTCGAATCTATGTAATTAACTTCTAGATGAAGCATTGGCTCTATCATTTAATCCTAAAATAAAATAAAACATAGGTATTAAGAATTGGAAGCGTAAATATTTACTAAATGTACCTCCATATATGTATAAGAAATTTGTACATATCAAATAAGAAGATAACATAAACATATAGGAACAATAAGCATCCCGCCCCAAGACAACTAAAAACACAACTCGCTAAAAATAAAAGATAACAATATATATACAAAACTTTTGAATCCTAGGTCTACCCATAAATACAATCAAAATAGAAACCTAGACTTAGAGCAATCATGTATAGTCCTTTGTATTGTATGCATATCCATCAAGATAGTATTAATTGACATGTACAAAAAGTCATGAGGTCTCCTAAATAGATCCTTGGAAAGAAGTTCCATCAAAATACTCCTCAAGATCCTCTTCTTCATCCCTCTCCACCAACCATCCAACTCTATCTTCATCAATTGTTATCTTTGCCTCCTTTTCCTTTACCATTGATAACTCAGACCCTGGCTCTAGCTACTCTAGCTCCTCCTCTAGTATTGAGTGTTCCCCCATCAATGGGAACCCATTCATCATCCCCCTCTTCTCCTAAATCCACAAGGTTGGGTGCTGCTTGGCAACCTCTTTGCTAAGATAATGTTACGGGACAAGGCTATATACCCAGCATAAAATGGTGCCATGCAAAAACCACAGATACGAGAGAGGCATGAGTATGAGACATGTCCTCTGAATCGTTGGAAGGACCTCTAGGGTGATAAGAGGATGAAAATGACGATGAGGATGCTGATAATGAGATATCAACTATCTTTATTGGCACTGCATGTCAAAAATATGGAAGCGTAGGATGAGTCCACTAGATAAAAAAGTCAAAAGTCTCAAGTTGTGTGTGCATATCATATATCGGTGTTAGGGTAAAATGGAGATGACCCACAAAATGATTGATGCCCCTAACTACATCCTGGGTCCATTTTCCACAGTAACAGTTGATGCATAAGTGATGTTGTGGCTCCTTTTAGACTTGTCCCTAAAAAGAAAAGAATAGAAAGGAATGACTCTTGTTGCTTCATCAAGAAATGCACAAGCGACTCAATAAAACATATATAGATGATCAATCACACTCATGTGATTTTCTAAGATTCTCACTCGTATTACTAAAAATGTTAGTCCCTAATACTTAAAATATTTATTATACTGGATAGTTGCCACAAGAATGTCCAAAACTCAGTGATTTACATATTTTTGAAAATGTGGATGGATATTAGGAGTGCACAATTCACTATGGTACAATAGTGGGCTCTCACTAATAAGGATTGGACATCGTAAACAGTAAGGGTTACAAAATTGGTTCAAGATTGTGTCACTACTCAATGCCATTCCCCCAAGGACTTATGGCCCCTTCGATTTTCATTCCATAGTACTAGCCTGTAATCTATCAATTCTTCAAGCATTGACTCCTTAATAACTCATTCTCACTAAGATTGTCCTTTATCTATCATTATGGAAGAGGTTCTACTAGCATATGTATCGAGTGTGGGAAACTAGCACACAACACTCGAGGTTTCTTGCCTTAAGTTCGAAACATTTTATAAATCAAGGTCTTTGACTTCTTCACCCTCGTTTGGTTAACAATGTCATTCCGATTATCGTTTTGCTCTTTTGAGCTATATATATAATTCATTAGTTGGAACATTTCACGTGATTCTTTGATCCATATAGTTTTGACATTTTATCTATGACTCGTATATATACTCTCATTCTTGCAATAAGTCTTGATCCACGTATGTCACGTCGCAACGGATCCACCATGCAAGTGAAAAAAACATCAACTCCTTTTTATTAAATTTTATGTATATCTCTCATCTCAATTTCACAATATCTTACCTTCTCAAGTTTTATAAAAAAAATTAGAATGTTAGAAATATTATCTACCCCTAATTCACCCTCTTTTTATTAAGCTTTTATTATTTTTGTTGTCGTTTAAAAACGACCGACATATAATTTAGTCGAACCATCACAATTCCTTATTATAAGTTTTTGTGACCATACACAAAGTAAACACTATATTTATAACATTCTTCTAAAGACACAACAAATTTCATACAAAATTAAATATGTCAAAATTATAATGCATCATGCAATTTAATACAACTAATTTTAAACAATTCAAATTTCATAGATAAAACACACACACAAAAACAATTGCTCGAACTTCACACTTTTTGGATTTTAGAATTCCAAGGTCACAGTGAAAACATATTATTTACATGTTATTTTGAGTAAAAAAAAATATAAGGTGAAAAATAAAATGAATTTTTAATCATTTCTATAAAGAAAAAATCATGTACATTTTAATATTTTTAAATATATAAATGTGTTTAATTCAATTATATGGAATTAGCTCTATTGTCCAAATTATATATATTAATTATATAAAAATGTATCCGCATATAACATAATTATTCGTATCCACATATGATACATATTATTTTGAGTAAAAACGTATATAAAAATTCTATTAATATAATCCACATATGGTTATTTTATTTTTTGACCGGATATAATTCGCACATGGTAGTTACTGTTTTATATTACTTTTTAAGTAAAACAGTATATATAAATTCCTTTAATATAATCTGCACATGGTAGTTACCGTTTTATTTGACTTTTTAAGTAAAATCGTATATAGAAATTCTTTTAACATAATTTGTAAAATGTTTTTCATCTTTTTTAAACGTTTTTTAAAAATATATGTAAAACATTTTATAAAATCATACATATTATTTTATTCCTTTTTTAAGTATGTTTTATTACCCTTCAAAATTAATAATATATAAGATGATAAAAAGAATCTTTAATAATTACTAAAAAGAAAAAATAATGAATAACGTTAATTTTTTTAACATCTAAATATGATTAATTTAATTATATTTATTTAACTCTACAATTGAGTACACGGATCAACTTGCACAAGGATGTTTTAGTTTAATTAATAGTTTTGGATTTGATTCTAAATGTGCAATTGTATTAATATTTGGAGAAAAAATTGTCACCTACAATAGTTTTATTACTCAACTCGAACAAATTATCTCTCATAATAAATAAATGTTGCACTTACATTAAAAAAAAGGTTTAAATAATTTTTTTATGCATATAAAATAGTCCATTTTAATTTTATTATCTGAATTATTAAAAAAATTATTTTAGTACCTTATATTTTTTTTATATTTAGTTTTACTACCTAAATTATTTTGAGTAAAAACATATATAAAAATTCTATTAATATAATTCGCATATGGTTATTTTATTTTTTGACTGGATATAATCGGCACATGGTAGTTACCGTTTTATATTACTTTTTAAGTAAAAAAATATATAAATTCCTTTAATATAATCTTCGTATGGTAGTTACCGTTTTATTTTACCTTTTAAGTAAAATCGTATATATAAATTCCTTTAATATGATCATCCTATGGTAATTACCGTTTTATTTTACTTTTTAAGTAAAATCGTATATATAATTCCTTTAGTATAATCTGCCTATGGTAGTTACCGTTTTATTTTAATTTTTAAGTAAAATCGTATATAGAAATTCTTTTAACATAATTTGCATACACCTTCATTCATGAACATATATATGCTCATCAACATTCGGACGTGTATGTAAACGTTGCAAGCCTGAAAATACAGAACTATAGTATTCTTGATCACTAATCAACAGTCTATGGAGGAAGTGAAAGTGATAATTGTAGGTGCGGGTCCTTCTGGCCTTGCAATTTCAGCATGCCTATCACAAAATTCGATCTCTCACGTAATACTCGAGAAAGAGGATTGTAGTGCCTCTCTTTGGAGGACAAAATGCTTATGATAGATTAAAGCTTCATATAGCTAGCGAGTTTTGTGTTTTGCCTCTTATGCCTCACCCACCCTCAGCCCCAACCTTCCTATCCAAATATGAATTTATTCAATACATAAACACATACATTGCACGTTTCAACATAAATCCTCTCTATTGTCTTTTGGTTGAATCTGCTGCGTATGATGAAGTTGAAAACAAGTGGAGGGTTGAATCAAAGAACACTCGTGAAGGCACAATGGAAGTTTACGTGGCTAAGTTTCTAGTAATTGCCTCGGGTGAAAACAGTGAAGGGTATATTCCTGATGTGCCTGGACTAGAAAGCTTTGAAGGAAAGATAGTGCACACTAAATACTACAAATCGGGTTCAAAATATGAATCCAAAGAGGTTTTAGTCGTTGGATGCAGTAACTCTGGAATGGAAATTGCTTATGATCTCAATTATTGGGGTGCAAGTAGTTCTCATCCGAAATCCGGTATGTTCTTTTTTTGTTTTTTTTTTTTTACTCACTCTCCATGTTGGGATTATATATACATAGCCATGCATAATTATGAGTGTATTTTGTAGAACATGTTTTAATTTTTGGATGTTTTCTATCATGGCTTTTTATCCTTTTCCTTATCTTTTTGGTTAAAAGGATTACTTAAATATAATAAAGTTAATGATAATATATGTATATTAAATATATAACTTTTAAAATGAATATGCATATATTAAAAAAAAATTATTAATCAAAATATAATTAATAAAAAATTAATACTTATAAATTTTAATGTATATTTTTGAGTCTTTTAAAGAATATACACTTTTAATGATATTAAATTAAATAAAATAAAACGTTTATTTTATTATAAGAGGAAAAAGTAGTGTAATATTCACATCTCTTTTTGGAGGAAATGTGGAATTTATTTTATACATTAAATGAGAGAAATAGATATTGTAATAGACATGTTTTTTAAAAAATAAAATGTAATTTACTTAAATAATATTAAATTAAATAAATTACATTGTATATTTCAACTAAAAATAATATAATACTGCATATCTCATGATAGGAAAATGCAATCAACTCTCACTTATTTTCAGGATTATATTTGCATGTCAAATTCTATCCCACTAATAATGATACTTATGATGTATCTATGTTCCCTTATTTTGCAAAGCATGAGAGAGACGTTACTTTTTAGATTGAACATGTTTTTTTTTATCGGCTTAACCATTTACTAACTCATAAAATATAGACTGTTTATTTTAATCCAATTTCATCACGCTAATTAATATTTGGATACCAGATTTAACTTTTTTTTTTTAATTTGGTGAGGATACACATACATAAGTTGCATGCAACAACTTTTATTTGCAACAATTCATACAATAATTGTTTTTGAAAATAAAAATATTTCCGATATGTAGGTTCATGTCCTTTCCAAAGAATTGGTGGATCAAGGTATGCGTATGCTGAAACATTTGCCGGTTCATATTGTGGACAATATGGTTATTTGTTCAGCAGACATGGAATATGGTGATTTATCTAAGCACGGAATTTATCGTCCCAGAAAAGGACCCTTCTATCTTAAGTTTGTTAACAGAAGGTCCCCGGTTATCGATGTCGGAACCATTGCAAAGATTAAGGATGGATCAATTAAGGTACTTAAACCATGTTATACAATTGTGTAAAAAAAATGAACCTATTAATAAGGTGATTAATCCTGGATTTTTTTTTCTTCTTATTAATTTATGCCCCCAACAGGTAATTCCTTCTCATACAGTGAGAACTGAGAACAAGAAAGTCATCTTCGGAAACAGTGTAGAAAAAGAGTTTGATGTGATCGTATTTGCTACTGGCTATAGAAGCGTAGCTAATAAGTGGCTTAAGGTATGGATAGAACTTGGTACAGTTTAGTATATGTTGGGTTTATTAATACGTTTTCGTGCATCTATTTTTCTTTTTTCACATCTCTCAAATGAGCTTTAATCTTCTACTCCTTATATATGTTGTCAAAACAAATAATATACGTCCATTTCTTTAAAACAAGAAAAGAAAAGAGAAGTACAGTTTGAATTCACTAAATTGATTGATTTCTGTTGTAGGACTACGAATATGTTCTAAATGATGAGGGAATGCCTAAAAATGATTTTCCAAACCACTGGAAGGGTGATCGTGGATCGTATTGCGCCGGACTATCAAATAGAGGCTTATTTGGAGTCAAAATGGATGTTGAGGCTATTGCCGACGACATCAACCAAAACTTAAACGCTAATATTTAAATTCTGTTCTTTAATTTATCATTCAAATTCTAGTGATTGCATGAAAGAACCTATAATTATTGGTTAAGTAAAATATATCCATAAGTTGCGTAGTGTTGTATAAGAAATCATGTGATTTCCTCTCATTGTACTAAAAGCTTTTGGATGCTGAAAGAATTTTGATTCCATTGAAGTTCCAAAGAATGCATATCCTTGAATTCCTCTTCCATTCACTTAATAGCTAGAAAGCAGTTTATTCTTTTCAAACTGGGTTGTCAAAATAGTTTATAACTTTTACATAACCACTGGAGTTCTGTAAAGGGCTTGACAGTGAGAAATAGGGGGGCAATAGAGGCTACAAAACAGGCAAATTAATAGAGCTTGTAAATCTCAACCACAATAAATTCAGACTTAAAATTTCAAATATCTAATAATGTGGGACTTAAAATTTTTAAATATTTAATAGAACATAACAGAAGGGGCTGCATCTGATCAATAGCGAAAAACAAAAATGGAATGAGAATCAATCCTTTTTGAATTGGAACATAATCAAATTCGATGAGGCCACCCGTTTCTTCTCTGCATTCCATCATCACTTTTCTATATGAAAACTTAATTAAGGATAAAATGAAAATTCCACAACTATATATATATATATATATATAAGCATACAAGCATTCAGTGCAGTTCCAACTACCACAATAAAGAGGAGCGAAGATAATATTATTTAGACTTAAATATAATTTTAATATGGTTTGTTCAATCTAGAATTTTGGTATTCATAATTTTGTTTTAATCTTAAATTTTTTTTATATTTTAATTAATTAAATAATTTCTTGATGTACCTTAAAAAAATAATTTAAAATTCAATTAGACCATAAAAAACAAGACATAAATAAAATTAAAAATTAAACAAAAATTATATATTTTTAAAAAATAAAGGATCGAATGTGTTTTCTTTAAAACGAAGAAAAATTATGAATTGAACTAAATAAAAAGGCCAAAAAATTATATTTAAGCTTATTATTTATTGATGAATGGGTCCCCATTGATGGGGAACACTCAATATTAGAAGAGGAGCTAGAGTAGCCAAAGTTAGGGTCTGAGTTGTTAATGGTAAAAGCAAAGGAGGCAAAGGCAACAATTGATAAAGGTAAAGTTGGATAGTTGGTGGAGAGGGATGAAGAAGAGGATCTTGAGGAGTATTTTGATGGAACTTCTTTCCAAAGATCTATTTAGGAGACCTCATGACTTTTTGTACCTGTCGACTCATACCATCTTGATGGATATGCATATAATACTGGAGACTATACATGATTGCTCTAAGTCTAGGTTTCTATTTTAATTGTAGTTATGGGTAGACCTAGGATTCAAAAATTTTGTATACATATTGTTATTTTGTATTTTTTGCGAGTTGTATTTTTGGTTATCTTTGGATGGGATGCTTATTGTTCGTATATGTTTATGTTATTTTGTTATCTACCATGTACAAATTTCTTATACATATATGGAGGTACATTTAGTAAATTTTTATATTTCCAGTTCTTTATACCTAAATATTTTTAATTTGTGAATTTATTTTATCCATTTGTATTTCTGTTTATGAAATCATGTTCCAATACCTGAACTCTTTTTGTTTCACAATAACATATAAAAAGTTTTAAATTTTTCGTAAAGATTTTTACCCATATTTTATCAAGTCTCAATATTTTTGAAAAATAAATAATTAAATGAATTATGTTAAGGTTAATGTAAAAGAATTTATATACATATTTTATAAATTACATTAAACAATATTAGAATGTTACAAAGTTAAATATTTTATATACTAAAATTTAGGATGTTACAAAATCTATTTTATTAAAATTCTTGTGTGATTGTTGAATGTGTGGCTTGCGTGCATATCTAAATATATCTTTTTTACTCTCTAATTCTTTGAGAGTGTTCTAAATACAAAAGGGACTCTGTCCAGTTTTTTTTTTTAAATTTTCAACCAAGGTTTTATTATTTATGTCAAAGCCATAAAATGAGAGAGTTATTGCCTTTTAACTTTAATCTGAGTATACCCCGCTACTTTGTTTTTTTTTTTTTTTGTCAAAATTTCACGTTTGATTTGCACAAAATCAAGTTTAAATGATATTAGACATAAAATTCTACAACTTTGCTTTTGGTATCATCGTGAGATACGCTCTGCATTGAACAAATTGAACACATACAAAATGTTGTTTTGTTTTTGTTTTGGTCAGTAGCAGTGACTAGTAATTTCCAATTATGTGTTAACATGTTAACACTTTTCAAAATGTGATTATAAATTCTTAAATTAGGCACTCTAAGCTTTCCAACCATGTATAATAAGTAATTTTTTTTAGTTTCATTTGCTAATTTTAAAAGTTGTTACAAAATAAAGAACGTGTTTAGTGAAAACAATTTTCAAATAGAAAATAAAACTCCAATTTATTTTATTCTGAGTAGTAGCAAAATTTATTTTTATGATTAATTTATGTAGATACGTATAATTAATGTTATATGTTGATACATTTTTAAATAATTAATACGTATAATTTCGACAATAGAACTAAATCCATATAATTGAATTAAAGACATTTATATATTTAAAAATATTAAACTATACATAATTTTTTCTTTATAAAAATTATTGAAAATTCATTTTATTTTTCACCTTATATATTAAATTATTATATTTTTTAAAAATAACTTATTTGAGTTTTTTACAT
>JAMLFT010009940.1:0-12274 GCA_026544285.1 Pachyrhizus erosus
CTGATCTGTTCCCTGTGGATACGACATCCGTACTTGCAAAAGTACTATATTACAATCGAATCGGTACACTTGCCGAACCAAAGAAAAATAATTAACAATGTATATATTTGGTTTCAAATTTTTATCAAACCTTTTAAACTTTCTATTGTGAAAAGACTCTTCGCTTATTTAAAACAAATATAATTTTTATAATTAATTCAAATTAAGTTAAAAATTAGTAAATTCTTTAAATGTAACTTGTATAATTGTTATTGATAAAAAAAATTATTTTAATTATGAAATTAAGTGGATTAGGAAAAAGTTACAATTTTACTCTTAATTAGCCAATTTTAATTATAATTCTTATAATTAACTTATTTTAATTTCAAAAATTATTTTCTCTTCAAATATGACCCAATAATTTACCATTTTCTCTTTAGTTAACCTAATTATCAAATTAACTACTAAAATTAATCTAAACTTGATTCTTTTTAGTTCAATTTTTCCCTAAGACACTAGATCTTAATTAATAACTTAAAACCATAAAACTTGAGTTAATTTCTCTATATCAAGGTAATTAAAATGTGATTATGCCACTTTCTAATACTAAGGAACCATTTTATCAATTTTTATAGGTTAAACATTAACCTAATCTTCTTAATCTTTAATTAGGATCTTTGTACTTCAACATTAGGGCTTTGCCGACCAACCAAGCCCTTCCTTTTACTCTATCTAGAACTTCAAATAACAGATTTAAAGATCTAACCTTTTTGGTTCCAAATCACTTAGTAGCAATAAAAAATTATACAACCATTAAAATGCATAAACAAACATGAAAATACAATCTATTTTCATGTAAATAGCATACAAAAAATAATGAGAATTTTTTTGTTCAAACATATATACCAAAGAAAGCAAAAATGGAAGCTTTTTACTATATATGTGAACATAGATCACAATATGCACATTTCAACTCCAAAATAAACCAAAAATGCATTTTTATCAAACTTTTTAGCAAGACAACAATACCAATAAGAGAATACAAGCAAAAGATCTAATATTGTGAGTTTAGAAGGGTAAAACTTCCCTTATCCTAATATATCCCTTGAACTCTTGAAGAAAACTCCAAGAAGGCCAGCTTCTTTTGAGGAAAAATAATATATCCTAATATATCCTAATATTCTGAGCCTCTTAGAGACAAAATATGAATAAGAAAAATAAAATATGATTAGAAAAGAAGGAAGAAGATTGCACATGAAGAAGGAAAAAATAATGGAAAGAGAGCTCACCAAAACTTGAAAAGTGAAGATATATATACCTTTGAGTATTAGAGATAAAGAAAAATTTGAATTAGCACCTTGAGTCTTCAAGTGAAGTAATGAAAGAAAATGAGGGAGTTTGGAATCAAGAATAGGTTAAACTAACATCTAGGCATAGGAGAAAAATGAAGGCTAAGTGAGTGAGGGTGAGAGAAAAATTTGAGACCAATTAGGATTTTAGGTAGATGAATCTCAAATTATATTCAAAATAACTTTGAAAAATAATCAAATCTTGTCATTTTAATGTTGGTTAAAGACAAAAAACATAATTGCCATTTTGATTTAAATTTTTAATTTAATTATAGACTTAAATATTTATTTGATTTCTCAAATTTTTTTTTGGTTTCTTAAATGTAAAAGTGATTATTTTTGTTTTTCTAAATTAAAATAACTCACTTTTAATTATCAAGATTTTTTTTATATTTTTATTTCTTTTGATAAGGACTAAAAATGGACTACTTTAAAATTAAATGGACCAAAATAGTTATTTTTAAATTTGAAGGACCTATAAAAAAAAACTAGGCTCAATTAAGACACTAGTAATCTAGAAAGAATATATTAGTCTACAAACATGTGTAATGATTGGTTTTGGTGTTTGCCTATTCTTGAAAGACTCATAATAATAAAATGTACTTTCAACATTAGACAAAATAAATCTATTTTAATTCGTTGCAAAAACATTAATGCAAAATTTCATAGAAACTTAATAATTATTACTATTGACTAATTATATTAATTTGTATGAAATATTTAATTATTTAATTATTTAATAAAAAATAGTATAAGTTTTTACTGTTTGTTTTACAATACAAACTAAATTTCAGTTGAATTAACTGCTAAAAATTACACAAAAAATCATTTAACTAAATATTATAATTTAAATTATATTTTACTTGTATTTATCGTCGATCTAGTTTATCAGATATTTATAAAAACAAGAGTATGAAACTCACACAAATGAGATAAATTAACTAATAAGAAAGGTAAATAGAAGAAAAGTAAGAATATAATAAATAATTAGAGTAGATATAACAACAAAAAGTTCAAATGACAAAATTAAAAAAATGGTCCCCTCAAATATTTAAAATAAAATTTAAAAACTAATATTAATAAAAACTTAAAAATTGCAACCCGCGTTGTTTCTTTTTCTCTCCTTTCTTTCGTTTCCTGTATGCAATACAACAACTGAAAGCAAAGGTGAAGGAAATCATAAGTGACAGTTACTTGCCAGTTGCTACAAAAAATTTAGGCATTGACAGATGTTGCTGTTTGATCTGAAGGCAAACTCAGTTCTAATACTTCCACCAAGATTGTCATCACTTGATCCCTGTGAATAAAATATTCTAACAAATTCTTCTTTTTCTTTCTTTTTTTGTGATCAGTTTCAGAGTGATGATGACCCACTTACTACTAGGTTTCAAAGTTCAATCTTCTGACAACAATAGTGAATTTAAGAATAAATTAAAATTAAATTAATAATTTTTCACAATCACGTTTTTTATAATTTTTTATTTCTTTTCTTTTATATTTTTCCTTTTCATATCACATAAATATATTGTTGTTCTCATTTTCTCTATCTGGATATTATTTGTTTTTATCTTTTTCTTCTCTCTTATATTCATTTCACATGCTATATAAAAGAATGGGAGAGAAGCATTTAGCATAGCACCACATTATTTATTATACACAAGTGGGTGGTTGTCGGTGACTGCTAGTTGGTCCCCATTTTGATTCATTGGACAAACGAAAATGATAAATCAGCAGTGACATCAGAGCCAACAAACTTATACACACTAACATCATGTAACAAATAAATAATAATAGACAAAATTATTAACCCTATAATTAAATAATATTACTGGAGCCTTCATTATTAATGTTCTGCCAGTATTCTACAATATTTTAAATTGAGTTATACTTAAAATATTATGCTTGTTAGAGTATTAACTGAGTCAAGATAATATTTTTAATTGACTTTATTATATAATCAATTGATTAGAAATCGTATTGTGTATAATTTTAAAAAATTATTATAAAAATTAATTATTTTATCTATATATTTAAATTATTAGTAATAATAATTACAGGTGAAACGTATTATATAAAGATATTTGTGTACACTAATTTTTTTTCTAAACTAGTTAGACTATATCTTTTTGAAGACATAAAATTATTGAAATAATTTTTGTTTCTTTTGATAAATCCTCCTGATAAATATATTATCACCGTCCTCTTCACTTTCTCTTACTTTCTCTAACCACTAACTTCAGACCTCCTTTATATATATATTCAAAGGTTGAATTAATTATACTTTTAGTTTTTAAAGTTTGGATTGTGCACGATTTTTGGTTTTCTATTTTTTTTTTTCAAACAAATCAACTTCCTTGATCTTCAAAATTAAACAAATCTGATTCTCTTGTTATTTTTTGTTTGCAAAAAAGTTATGCACTATTAATATAAAATAATTTTATATTATTATTTAATTATAAATTATTATATATGATAAATTTGTTAATTTTTATATTAATTATCTTAAAACTCATGTTAATGATGATTTATAATTAAATAATAATGTAAAATTATTTTATATTGTTAATAAATGACTATTAAATTCTTTTTCTTTTACTTAAAATTATCAATTTTTTTATTAATTAAATAATTGAGGATTTATGATGATTTCAAATAATTAAAAAAGTTTAAAAATAAAAAAAATAGGATGAATGTTTAACAAAATTTTAAAAATCTAGTTGGATGTGAGATATTAGGATTTCAAGAGGATTAAATTTTGTGATTTTCATTTTCGTTTTGGATGGAGTTTGATATTTTAGTTGATGAGTTTTGAGTAAAAATTGATAAGAATCTATTATCTTTTTCGTTCTTAAGATTTTTTAGATTGTTGCTTATGATTTTTAATCTAAATTTTGATTGATCAATTTTTTTGAGTTTTTTTTTTATTTGTCATCACTTTTAGTCTCCAGATTTAAATAACAATGTTAATTGATAATTTAATAACAATATCGATAATCTAATAATTTATTATGTCATCAAATAATCTAATAGTATAATCATGTATAATTGTTTTTGATAAATTATGTTTTAATATTTAATTAATTAATTTGATATCATCAAGTGGTATGAATAGATGAGGAGCTAACAATATAGTTTACCAAAAAATTATGTGACTATCTAATAGATTTTTTAATATCGTAACAAATAATTGGATTTTTAATGTCATTACGTTATCAATTAATATTATTATCTGATAATATAAATTAAAAGTGATAACAGAAAAAAATTCAAAAATTTTGACCGGTTAAAATTTAGATAAAAGATTAAAAATAAAATTTGAAAATTTTAAAGATTAAAAAATAATAAATCCTAAAAAAAAATTGTAAAATTTTAAGTATATTAAAAGTGATAAGAATTAACTGTAATAACTTAAAAAAACGAAAGATAAATTGACTCAAAAAAATTTTTAGAGGACTAAAATTATACACTAATTATCATAGAGCAATTAAAAGTATACAATTAAATCCAAATGTTTATTTGTGTAAAAAAATATTCGTGGAAGAATCAATCACCCATACATCAATTTGAAAATTTTGTATTTTTTAAAAAGATGAATATTAATTAAGGGGTGTTATTGAGACACTTGTGAATTATTCAAAAAATATCGATTAAAATTTTAAACTTCATAAGTTTTTAATGTACGAAATACTATATTTTTATTAAATAGATTATTTTTATTACAACATTCTTAAGATCACTCCTTTATAGAGTACTTTTGAAAAACCTAATCATATCATAATGCTCATACATGTGGACATGCAAGGATTTTGAGACATGGAACTGGTCGGGCATATTTTATTATGTTTAGGCTCCCCAAGTGGTGCAATAATTAAAATAAAGTATCCTATGTCCTTATTATATCCTCCTCAGCATTGTGTAAGACTAGCATGAAAGAGTTAAACAAATTATTCTTTTGTAATAAACTTATACTTTTTGAACGTGTTTGCCACCTTTTGGAAGAACGAACCCATAGGCCCTTGAGCCTTACTTAATTTGCTTTTGATGAGTTGTAGCATAAAAGGCTCAAGATCAAAGTTAGATAAACGTACGTCGAGTTGGACAAAGAAACTACCAAAAGCTGCCTCTTTAGTTTGGTAAAAGTGATCAAGGATTTTCAATTATTTTTCATCGTCATTATGGATATGCGAGTTTAATTCCTCCAGCCAACTTCATGGAAATATCTTAATGTCAAAAGGTTAGTTGAATTATTGTGATTAGGTAAAATTGCTTATAGTAATTTTTGAGTAAGTCTCTTCTAACATCTTCAACATGTCATGTCATATTGAGAGTAACTGCTGATTCTACCTCTTTTTCAATAATAATAATAATAATAATAATGAAACTATCAAAAGCTAGCTATAGCTGGACCTTCAATTTTTCTTTCGTTTAGCTCTTTGTTTTTATTTGTTTTAAAGAACCACGAAGACCAAAATCAATCTTTGTCCAAAAGCAGTGGTTTAGAAGCATAGAAATACGTAAAATATGTACCTAAATTCTAAAATGGGGCAATTGTCATGCACATATATAGTTAATGAGCTAGCATATATGCTGAAGCACCGGTTTGTGTTACTTAGTATCTTCGTACTCATCTCCCTAATTGGTCCCAACAAAGTGCTAACGTGATGGTGGTGTAAATATTCTTATCTACCCACATTGTAATTAAATAAAGTGTTATTTTATATTTAAATTATAGATTTTTGTGGGCACATATTCGTTCCCGGACAAAACTATTTCATGGGTAGTTTCCTACTTTTTTTATTTTCAAATACTACATCTGCCCCCAATATATTAGGTCCCTAGCACTGAGTCATTCGCAATTATTTATGAAGTTCATGACATGTATCTATGGATGTAAACCATGTTGGGAAACGTATCTTAGCCTCCATTATTCAGCCTATAAAAAGTGCACGAGTGGATCTAGTTGACACAATAATTAACTGTTGGACCATAAGTGAAAAAAATATACATCTAGTACCCTCTATATGTTTCCTATGCTGAGTCTGCACTATAGATTTGATGAGTTTGTCTCACATGCCAACTTTAAAGTCACTTTGAAGATTTAATCATTCACAAAATGAAGTCGTAATTCCTTATTATAATAATCAAACAAAACAAATATATATATATATCTGATTATATATATATATATATTATATATATATATATATATATATATATATATATATATATATATATATATATATATATATATATATATATATATATATATATATATATTATCATTGCATCTACTAATTCTGACAAATTATTTTATTTAATAAATATAATATGCAATGTTATATAAAAAAATATTACTATATTTATATAAATACTATATCAATAAAATTAATTAAATAGTACATTAATATTTGTGTTATTGGGAATTCAATTTATAATTATAATTTCATGTTTTAATTTTTAAAATACTGGAAGTGCGAGTGTAATATTTATTTTCATTAATAGTGTGAATGATTTTTTTTGGAGAAAAGATACCTAATGTTATATGTAAAAAATATATAAGAAATTTTTTTAGGTTAAATAATTAAGAAATATTTTTTTTTGTTGCAAATTCAGAGATGTTTTGTTTTAATTTATCTATATAAATTAACAAAATTTATGCGGTCAATAATTGAAGAATAAAATTTACATTTATTTTATGATAATTAAAATTTTATTCAATTATATTTATAATTTTAATTTGAAATGGATTGTGATGCTAAGATGTTGTTGTAATTTGTAACAATCATAATACTAAATAAATGAATATAAAAATAAAAAATTAATAATTAATAACTAAATGTTCCTCATAAGCTAAATGATTGAAAAAATATTTTAGAGTTTGCTTAATAAATGTCAATAATTAATATGAAATATATTTTAAACATATTTTAATTTATAAAATTAATTAATATAGATAATTATATAATATGGTATTGTCAAATAATATTTGGTTATTAAAAATACTGGTTATTGTTATATTTGATTATAAACAATAGTTTTATGTAATATCTTCAATAATGAGAAATACTAGTTTTTGTTATATCTTAGAAATTCCAATTTAAACACTGATTACTTGATATTGTTGGATACTTAGAAATATTTATTATCATTGTATATTATAAATTCTATTATAATAAATTATAATAATTAATTAATATGGTGTTACGATGTGTTGTCAAATTTTATTTTAAATACGGATTATTATTATATCATAGTAATTATTCATATTAATTTTAATATTAAATATTTTACTAATGATAATATGAAATTGGTGTTGTTATTAAATGATTTTCTTAAATGAAATATTTATTAATTATTTATTTAAAATTTATAATTAATATATTGATATATTATACTTAATAAATTGACATGTGATATATTATATTTATTTGATTGACATGTAACAGGTAAAGATTTCAAAAAGAAATTGTTATATATATATATATATATATTATCAAGTAAATATTTTTATTTATTATTAAAAATAGAAAATAATAACAACACATATAAATTATTAAATCATATTTTAATGATTTAAAATTAAAAAAATAAATATATATAATTTTTAAAATAATTATGTGACTCTTAACTTATTTATAATGTTCATCATTTATATATAATTATAAGGTTTATGTTTATAGTTCTCATATTTTAAGTTAATCGAGAGTTCTCATTTCATATATTAGATTTACTTATATTTCTAAAAATATATATTTTAGGTCAAATAAAATTGATTTAATGAATTATTGAATAGTTTTGAAATTTTATGAAAATTTATAGACTTTATACATCAAATAAGAACTTTTAATTTAGACTTTAGTGGATATAAATTGGTAATGTTAAAGATTTTACACGGTAAACTGATTAAAATTAAATGTTCATGTAATTTTTAATGTAATTATTATTCAAATTTACAAATTTTTTATTTATAATTAGACGATAATATAAAAAAACTTCATTCTAACAGTACATATTATTTTTTTCTCTAATTTAATGGTTGAATTATTAACATTTAATAAATACAAAAATGTTGTTGAGTAAAATAAATTTATATCCCTTCTACCTCCACTCACACGATTAATCAACACCAAGTGTCAAATTTAATAAAATATGCATTTAAGTCAGCTTGCTTTAAGTAACATGAGATGAATTGCAAGTGCATGAGTTCAAATTTGTGAAATGAACTTCATTTTTTTTTTCCTATTTCTCATATCCCCAATTCCCTTAGTAAGGTTTAGTATAAGTCTTCTATTAGAAAAATTAGTTTCGTACATATGTTAAATATTATTATTCAACTATTTAACAAAAGTTCTTATGAAAAACAGATTAAGGCTACATTGCATCACTTTAATGTATTCTAATGTATAATAGCTAATATTAAAAATATAAATAACTTTATACTAGTTGTTAGACTACTTATCTATAAATATTTGAACTATCCTAATTTGGTATATATAATTATCAACATATATGTAATTTTTTGTTTGAAGATGTTATTTTTCTAAGATTAACGATTTAGATTCGCTCCCTTCGCATTATCATCTTTTATTTAATATATGTTATAGATAGATCTCAATTGTCTAGTTTAAAATAATTAAAATTAAAACTAACTAAAATAAGTTTAACTATCCATGATCCAAATTAACTCTTCTCACATCTCACACATACTCTCATGATTGAAATTGTTTGCAAACAGTACGGAAAGTTGTTCTCGAACCAAACGAATAATTGGAAAGAATCTAAAGTATCGCGATCCATCATTTCGTTTTTGTTCCCCCATATAATTGAGGTTTTGACAACCAATTAAAAGTGAGCAGAATATAATACTATTCGTATATTTTTATGTTTTAATAATCATTAATGAATTAATTTATTATTTTGCAACTTATTTTTTGTATATTACTACATAAAGGCAGAATATTAGCCAATTGAAATTTTTTATTACCCTTTCTTATTTAGTTTAATATTGACAAATTATTAAAACAAAAACTCATTCTTTAGTGATAATTTAACTTTTATTGGTTATCAATGCTTTGATGAGTTGTTAACATTAATTAAATAAATAAAAAATATAAAAAAAACCAGAATAAAAAAAATTTGGTCCTACGTGTGAATTAGCATTCCTTACATGATTCCTCGCCGTGGGTGTTCGTTTACTTTCCATGCACATTCCAGTTTTAGGAAAGAACATTATTTCCATTTTGGCACTTCATTGCTTTTGCTGAACTTTTGGTACTTGAGCAAATTAATGTAGAAAAAAAATAAGGATAACGCTTTTCTTCATTTACTTAAATCGACCTTAGTTCACTTTAACTGTTGAAGAACTTTTTCGGTCTTCATCAAATTGAATTACTTAATATCTTTCCACCATGAAGCCACTATGTAAACATCAATTAGATGTATATATATATATAAAAAGCATCAACAATTAAAATTTGAGCAATTCTTAAAAACAGAATCTCTAAAGTATGGATGGGAATTTATAGATGGTTAGGAATTATTACTGTCTTACCACAACATCTTTGTGTGTGCATTTTTGGCAACACTATGGTGGGGTGAAAGGGACCAAAAGAAGAAGGAAATGGTGGGGTATATGAGTTACAGTGACTTAGAGTCTCTAGAAACATAAAAATGATGTGCTTTTTAATCGAAAGACCCCCGATAATGGTTTGATCATTTGATCACATTAAATTTTCTACATGGTCTTGGATAAAGGCAAATGTCATAGGATTCGATGCTACATTCTATGATTGGCTGGTACAACCTGTATTATGTATTGCTTGAATCTTGTAATTCTACATAGTTGTCAATATTGGATGATACTATTATCAAGTGCAAAAGCTTCTAGGAGGTGGTACCGAGAAGAAGCAAATCTATTATGGGTCTTACGAGGCAAACTCTAAAAATCTTCATTAGAGCATGAGGTACAGGGTGATGCAAGACTACACAAAGTGAGTTACAAGTAGATTATTATGTTGTGGATACATAAGGAGAATTAAAATATATAAGAGGTGGTCTTCTTACTGTTATATTCTACATTATGACAAATGATTGTTGGTCAATGCTTTGGGAATTGTCTTCATGTGTATGGGTTAGGGTATTGTACCTTCATCAATATATTTTATTTGACTGATAAAAAAACATCAACTTCATAGGGTCGGCTTCACGATGGAGAGTTTCAGTCTAAGTTCAAACTTGAATTTTGTTATTGTACATTAAAAGATAAATTAGACTTTATTGTGTCAAACAGAAAAAGCCTATTTGACATGGTTGAGGTTTTAGTTGCTAAATACAAATTTAAAAAACAAAATGTGTTCATTTTATTAGAGTTTAATTGTCTATACCCAAGTTTTAAAATGTTTTTGACGTGGTGTTCTTTATCTCAGAGCTCGTATTGTTAGATTCTCAGCATATATAACACTTGTTTAAATAATGCAATATTGATAAACTTTGACTATGTTCGAATTGAAGTTAGAAAAATATTTTTGTGAATTTCAATGCACAAAATATAAAATAAAGAATTTGTTACTTTGAGAGCATAAATACTTTTGAGTTTTCCAATTAAAATCCAAACATACATTTTGACAATATGGTTTGAGCGTAACATGCAAAGACATGAATTAAAATAAAAATGGATATATTTAGATAGATTAAAATAAAAGGCTACAATAAGTTGTTTGTCATAAGCTAGTAACCACGTGACGAGTTGAGGTAGTCTTCTATTAGTCACTTTTAAACTTGGCAACAAAAGATTAACAACAATCAAGGGCCAAACATATAAAACACTTTTACAGCGATTAAATACAAAAATTTATAAATAATTAAAACAAAAAATTGATATTTTATTGTTAATAATGAGTTATTAGGTTTTGGATTTTGTGTTAATTCAAATGGCCCAATCCACATGAGTGAACCACTTCATCCTAAAGAGCTACCACAATTCAAATTATAGGTGTTTATTAAAGTCAATACATAAATATAAGAAATTAGAAATGCCCTCTTAAACAATATATTGTATCTCAACTTTTAGTAACGTTAATATGTTGCTACACTAAGATAGTGTAATATTTGATTGATTGTAACAACCTCTAAAACTATTTTAGTCATCTTGGAATCATTTGAAATATGTTATCAAACAATTGGAACATATATTGTCCTAAAATCAAATGTAACACCAACCACATTAGACGTGCTATGATAACCTTAACACAATGCTACAACTCCTAAAGGTGTGTTCCATCACACTTGCATAGATGAATTAAGATCTATATATTTTTTTCATTATCCTTTTGTGAAGCATATAATTTTTGTAAAAATTGTTGATTAATATCATGTTTTTTTTTTACCCATGTAGTCTTATATAGGAGAAAAAGAACCTAGTAAGCACTTGGATGCTTTCTTGGATGAGATGTTATTTACATTGGCTCTGGACACAACAATATGTAGATCTTTTCCAAAATGTTGAGAGGAAGAGCTCCCAACTTATTTATATATCTTTCTTATAGGTTGATCTATAGTTGGGATTATTTTTGTAAAAATTTTACTTGACATTTCATCACATAGAGAATGACTCTTAGAGACTCATACACATAGGCCAAAGTTTTCCAAAAGTCACGTGAAACATTAAAGACTTTTTTATGAATGATTTACTTGACATTTCTTTCTTTTATATTTTTATTTTTAGAGAAAGATAAAGAAAATTAATATACTGTCTCAGAGGGTATTTTACTGACCCTCTTTTCCCAATAACAACTACTGCCAACATCAATCATTCCCCTTCATGTATTCAAACTGCACCTATGTTCTCCTTTCCTAAGCATGTTATAAAGATAAGAAAAGTAGGTAGGAGGAGTGGGTAAGAAGAGTGTATGTTCATGGCAAGGTAAGTTATAATGAATAATTTATCA
>JAMLFT010009941.1:0-12237 GCA_026544285.1 Pachyrhizus erosus
AAACTTAAATCCAAAGGTACCCTTAATCATTAACAAAACCGTGAATATTCTACGTTAATAACATAGTTAAAAAAAAATAAAAAAACAAATAGAACTTAAAAATCCTTGACGTTGCTCCGTTTAATCAGGACGCCACAGTACCTCACATTTTGTTTGTTTCTTCTTTTTCTTCCCACTTCCCACTTCTCACTTCCCACTTCCCAGCTCATTTTGTAATGTAATAATCCTTTCCATCACAATCTAAATGCAAATTTTCAACTCCATCGATTGTCCCGGGAAAAGAACATAACAAACAAAGACTAGAAAAAAAAAAAAAAATCCATTCTAATAAATACCAACGGCTTTCTGCACTTGTACACTTCTTAGTTCAGCATTTCAACTCCACTTCACACTCTTTTCTTTCCTTTTCAATTCCACTTCCACTTCCCACACCTCACTGCACTTTCTTCATTCTCCTTCTCGCTTCATTGGCGCGTAAAGCCCTAGCACCTTCGTTTCTGCATCGCTGCAACTCCACGCGCCAGATCTGTAACCAAGCTATGCACCACTACGCATAGCATAGCTTCTTCTAAACATGTCCAATTCCGATCCTAACAACCGCAACCGTCACGCTCCCTCGCCGCCGGACCCCAAGCCAATGCCGCCTTCTTCTTGGGCCAAGAAAACCGGCTTCAGGCCCAAATTCTCCGGCGAGACCAATGTCACCGATTCCGGCCCGATAACCACCCCGCCGCCCAAGCCCAGGGACCCCGACCCCAACCTCGATCTCGAGGCAGGTCGGCTTCAGACTCCGGCAACCGCTAACGGCGTCGCCAACGGCGACAAGCCTCCCGTTCCGGTTCCGCCGCCGCCCAAGAAGCGGAGAGACTCCGACGGCGTGCCTAAGAGTTCCGTTCTCAGCACCAACCGACAGGCGCCGGCTGCGGAGCCGCCGCCGCCTCAGCGGAGAACTGCGAGGCATGAGGAAGTAGTGGATGGCTTGCTGGTGGACGATGACGGGTTTGTGTCGCGGCACTCGCATATGAAGTATGAACTCAGAGATTCACCTGGTTTAGGTATTGAAATTTTCAATTTTCGATTTATACAGTTGTATGATTTGATATTTTGATTCAATTACGGTTGAAATTGAAAATATGGTTTCAATTTTCACGTGTTACTGGTTACTGTAGTTCCTATTGGCGTGTACGGAATTCAGCACTACGTTTCGATATTAGGTTCGTTGGTTCTGATACCGCTTGTGATTGTTCCTGCCATGGGAGGCACTCATGTGAGTTGTTTTCGTCTGGCTTAGTTGTTGGTGTTTTTGCTGTTGTGTTTGAGTGTTTCGATTTTGTAGCCAAGTTGTTGATGTGTTAGTGAGTGTAGGAGGAAACTTCTATGGTGGTATCGACCGTGCTCTTTGTCTCAGGGGTGACTACTCTCTTGCATATTGCTTTTGGCTCCAGGTTGCCCTTGATTCAGGGCCCTTCTTTTGTTTATCTTGCACCGGCGCTCGCTATAATCAACTCCCCCGAGTTTCAAGAATTGAATGGAAATGTTTGTATCACTTTCCTTTTCTTTGTTTCAGAAGTTAGGAAATGGATTCCCTGCAGTCGTGCGTTCACACAGTCATGAATTAACTCCATTGATGTTGAATGAAGACCGGACCAGACATATTTTTAAGTGTGATTTGTCAGATAAGCTATGAGCTGTCTGATTTTCATTCAGCGGTTTTAATTGACCGACTGTGTGAATTGTTAAATTCTGACTACAGGAAACCTGGATCCTAGAAGATATCTATCGTTGTCTGTATGTTGGTTTCCTCTATCAAAGTTATTGGGTGTTGCAACGGTTTCTAATTCTATTTAGTTGTCCATAAGTTCTCGAGGAAGATGTGTCATATTATAAATTTTCCGATGGAATGATTGGAACAAAGACAGCTGATAAAATTTCTTTTTCAATTTGAAGAAATTCAAGCATATAATGAAGGAGCTCCAGGGGGCTATAATTATTGGGTCAGCTTTTCAAGCTTTACTTGGATATACTGGACTTATGTCGCTGTTAGTAAGGTATGGTATTGGGATTTTCTCTGCTTGATTATTTTTGTTGTTAGTTTTTTACTTACACCAACTTCAAATTTTCACCAAACAGAATTTATTTTAGTAAAGGCTGAGAAATTCATGTTAAAGAATTTAGATGTAGCATTGGAGCTTCCATAAAAATTTTGGATGGACAAAAATATTAACACCTGTGATTTCATTTCTCATATTTTGATTATATTTAATGAATTACATACATTATTTGTCATTTTACTAAGCATATACTACCTCCATCCCTAAATGTAAAACTGTTTTTTAAATTTGTGTGTTTCTTTTTAGAACTCTTTTCAAGTTGTCTCTTGCTTTAATTATTTTTTAGCCAAAATGTCCTTAATTATTTTACAATAAATATTATAAATTAATGGGATAAATTCATACTCTCTCTTGTAAGAATTGGAGAAGATGATTAGCACTCATTACTTAATTAGGTAGAAAGAGCGAGATAATGAGTCTCAGGGTAATTTTGAAAAATAATACAAATAGGTAACAAATATAATACTATCAACTAAATTAACCAATTTTCTTAAAGAATGTGAATTAGTTAAAACAGTCTTCTATTTAGGGATGGAGGCAGTATGTTATTCTAAAAATGGAATACCAAGATTATTAGCAATAATATATATGTGGCAAATAAACAAGGGGAGATGAAGTTATTTTATTCCAAGGTTACTGTATCACTGTATGAGATACTTTTTATTATATTATCAATGGTTATAACTTATAAATATGGGCACCAATCTCTATTAAAGGGTCCAAATCCTAGTGCATGCCTCAAACCTTGATGAGAATTGACTGGTACTTTAGGTGACCAACCAAAAAAGGATTCCCAATTCCCAAGGCACCAACAACTCCAAAGTCTAGATGCCCCAAAAAATATAAAAGCATCAGCATTCAATGTATCTGATATTGATAAGTGTCCAATATGTCTCAGTACTTATCCAAAAATTATTCATTAATTTTTTTTAAAATTATTCAATACAGATATGACTAAGAAACTCAGGATGCAACTTCTTTTTAACAGATACAGACTGTATTTTTTCGTTGTTAAATTTCTTTTACCTTTACCTTTTATTTTCTTAACATGGAGGTTGTTCCAAAATGTGCAACAAAAAAGAGCCTCCATCATTGCCAGGGCATGCAAATGATGAACCCCATGCCAAATGCATCTTCTCATTCTCTCACCCACTATGTCCATATACCGTAGCCACCCACAAACCACTGTGCTTTACCACCCATTATCACAAATGGGTGGGAAAACGATATGTAATGTAACTATGCTTACTTGTTATGATCATGAGTATTCTTTTTTGTAAATTGTGATTGTCATCTATTGACTATTGATATGTTCATACATTAATGAACAATTAGTAATGTGAATGTCTTTTTGTGTGTGTGCATGTTCATACATTAATGAACAATCTGTGATGTGAATGTCTTTTTGTGTGTGTGTATGTTCATGCATTAATGAACAATCAGTGATGTGAATGTCTTTTTATGTGAGTGTCTTTTTGGGTGTGTGTGGCGCTTGTGTGTGGGTGTGGGGGTGTGTGTTCCTATTTGAAAAATAAGAATTACAAATATAAACCATTAGGTTATATGGGTGTGTTTCCTTTGCTGACTGAAGATCTTACTTTTTGTTCAGTATAACTGATAATGAGCCTCGTTTTATGTGTTTTCTTACAGGTTGATCAATCCTGTAGTTATATCCCCAACTATTGCTGCAGTTGGACTTTCATTCTACAGTTATGGTTTCCCATTAGTTGGTACTTGTATTGAGATTGGTGCAGTACAAATATTAGTGGTTATTGTTTTTTCTCTTGTAAGTTTGTTGAATAGATCTTTGAGTGTTTATTTTTTTAATATGGATTCATTTATTTATTCTTTATTTAAAAAATCCTAGTGTGTATATCGTATTGCTCTGTTTAACTGTACTGGAATTTGTAATCTATCATTTCTTGCTTTCAACAGTATCTTCGTAAGATATCTGTTCTTGGACATCGCATATTTCTAATATATGCGGTAAGTTGAACATTACAATATCTTACATTACTCTTCAGCAGTCGAAATATAATTTTATGGTGTAGCAAATGATTTTTGTTTTCTTCACCTAACTGTCAGGTTCCTCTGGGTCTGGCTATTACATGGGCATTTGCTTTCTTGCTGACTGAAACAGGAGCTTACAGCTACAAAGGGTGTGATATAAATATACCTGCCTCAAATATGGTTTCAGATCACTGCAGAAAGCATTTTTCAAGAATGAGGCATTGTCGGGTTGATACTTCTCAAGCATTGAAATCCTCTCCATGGTTTAGGTTTCCTTATCCACTACAATGGGGTACTCCTGTCTTCCACTGGAAAATGGCTCTTGTAATGTGTGTGGTTTCCTTAATCTCATCTGTGGATTCGGTTAGTTTCTTGTCTTTTTCTGAGCTGTATTTATGTTGATTCTTAATATGTTTATCATTTGACATGCTTGTGTTGTTTTACAAGGAAAAAAAAAAAAACTAATTATCTTCAGGGCCCTTGTACCATCTTCATAACTATGTTCTAGCAATATTGCATTTATAAGGCTGTTCTTTTTCTTGGACGTGATACAAGGGTTCAACGGGCAATTATGATTTGGACCTACCACTATGATATATGTTTAATAAAAATGATGGCTTGGATGGTGAAATATAAAATTTGCGTTCGGTATTTGTAAATTCATTTTAACTGCATGCTTTGCCAATGAAGGCGAAAAACTTTTGCTATTAAAATGATACTTTATGAGATCCAAACTTAAAAACTATGGTTGTCAACTTGTCACTTTGTTTTTACATGATCAGTGTTTTTTCTTATGGCCCTCCTTTTTTCCATATTAAGTAGATACCAACTATAAGGTGAGTAATGTAGTATTGGTTCGAGATTTAGGAAACAATTGGATCAATGGCAATAATTCTTTAATTACTAAAATTTATAGATTTTCGATGCTGTGAATAACCACTCTGTGATTAATCAAATAGTAATATGTATTGATGCAGTGGAGAACAACTGTATTAATATCTCAATTAAAATAATGTTACTTGTCTTTTTCTCTATATGCAGGATTGTAACTAATCACTGTACTGTGTCTTTGATATTAATTAACTTTAATCTTTGTAGGTTGGCTCATACCATGCATCTTCATTATTGGTAGCATCCAGACCGCCAACTCCTGGAGTTCTTAGTCGAGGAATTGGTTTGGAAGGTCTTTCTAGTGTCGTGGCTGGCCTCTGGGGAACTGGAACTGGATCTACAACTTTAACTGAAAATGTTCATACAATTGCTGTGACTAAAATGGGAAGCCGCAGGGCAGTTCAACTGGGTGCCTGCTTTTTGATAGTGTTGTCTCTTGTGGGTAAGTGTGTTAATTTTCTGTTCTCGGATCTAACCTTCATTGATAGTACACTTATTATGGACAATGAGTTACTGGGATGAAAAGCGAATCTGGGTTATGTATCCTTGGTTTTTCTTGTAAGGAACTCATGTAGTATGTGGTATTATTTATCATGCAATTTCTTTGGTTTCCCAGTGACACTGAAATTTCATTTTGCTGGTCTGCAACAATTAGGACAATTGTTTTGGGTTAAAACATATGATATTTGTAAGCATGAAGCATCATTTCTGGAAATCAGGCTTCCTGAAGAATTAGACTGTAGAGTAACAAATTTTTTATTAATTTCATTCATTACGATGTCCAAGTGAATTCTAACTTTCTAATCCTATAAATATTCTTTTCGACCAAATGGCTACTGCAATTTGCACTTGATCAATGATTTCTTAACAAGTGGAAAAAAAAGTATGGCTTTTGTGGCCAAAATTGATTAGTACAAAATATTTAAATATATTGAAATTATGAATGTTGCAAGTGTAAGTTTACTTTTGACTTATATTGGAATAATTCCTCCCTTATCCAATTAGATAGTGATGTAAAAATTTACAAGTTATTGTGAATATTTAGGTTATCTGTAATGTGTACATAGAATGATGAGAAGGCCGTGGGTTTATGAAGTCAAATTTGATAACATTGGAGTTAAGAGTGGAAGGACATAAAATGTGGTAGAGAATAGAATCACATAAAATTTTAAATACAAAAAACTTAGTGGTAATGAATTAATTAGAATTAAACTGTCAAAGTTGACTTTGGTCAACTCATTAATGGTAAAATGGTAATTATTTTGTCTCTTAAAAATTTAATTAAACTAATTTGAACAAGATTTAATTTAACTAGAGGGCATTAAGTTTTTCCATAGGCTTTTTGATTCTGGTTGTAGACTAATATGTTGCATTGTTACTGTTTAAAAAGGAAAGAAAGAATCTTTATTGACTAGGAAAAATCTCGATGTCTGACTGAGTGTGAGTGCAGCCTGGAAAGAGATATACAAGATGACAATGCTCCTGAGAAAAATTAGACCCTGGACTCTCCTAAATGCCATACACTGTTCAACAACCAGATCCCTTGATTTGTTATTCTCCCTCATACATAATAACCACCCTTAACTAACTCTGATCCAGTCTTCTAACCAAAAATAACTCCTAAACTGACTTGTGTTACATCAGTTTGGGTCATGCTAGCTCCTGGCTCAACCTCCTTTGTAATATGGATCTGTTTTACTACAGGCCTGTGTTATGGTAATATACTGATTATCTAGTATTATATTATATCTGTTATGCCATTGAAGGCATGACTAAAGCAATAGAAGCTTTATGTGTGTCCAACTGCACTCTGAATAATGCACTCAGAGAAGTTGGTCTTTTAAGTTAAGACTAACTATACAAAATGTTAATAGTGAAATGAGCAGTTGTGATGTTAGAAAATCCAATATATGATGTTGACAAAACTTCTTAGGTTACTATCCTGTGATTTGAAAAGTGAAAAAAAAAGTTGTCTTCGGTTACTGACCTGTGATTTGATTCTATGTACTTAAAATGCTTGTAGAAGATATTTATCATTTCTTTGACCCACTGCTTAATGTTCCTGGGCTATGTAATATGCACATAGAAAAACTTCTTTCCAAGGACTTTATATTGCCTTACCTCTCAGAGTTCTTCACTAAACCATATTCTTCAATTCCATTTGTACTGTGTCAAATTTTTTATGGATGTGAATTGGATTGGTATTTGAGAATCTTATCATTGCTTAGGTTGTTCACATAAATATGATTACATAATTTTACCACCTTTAATATTCAGTTTTCCATGCATTTACAAATGCTTTTACATCGTAAATTGCATATTTCCATTACTATATCATTTTATAATTGCAATGTTATTTTAGCATCATGGGACATATAAAGAACTTTAAAATGCTCAATCATATTTTAAGTGCTATGTTGAGTCTGATACATGTTGGACATGTATCTGTGCTTTCATATCTCTGTGCTGCCAAATGCTTCAATAGGCTTTGCACGGCCAATTTGTTACTTTAAAAGTGGCGGCTAGTTAGCCCTTTTGAACTTATGATTTAGTTGTTTTTTATCTTCCAAGTGATGGAATCTATCTTGCTTTGAATTTGTCTGATTAACTTGTAATGCCTTGAAGCCGTGTATATTGGCATTACATAAAATCTCATTCTAATGAAAAAAAGTTGTATGAAGCTTCTATGAGATACTTTCTCAGTTCCCCTAGCTATATTTTTGGCATATTAAGTGGTTTATTGATTACCAAGTCCCATCATCAACCTACATAGAAACTTTAAAAAAGCTGTTGATATCTTGTATTGATTGTATCCATTTTTTGGGACTAAATAAGCCATAAAAGGATATGCCGTTTATTCAGTCTGTTTTTTTGCTGCCTTTTCTTGTGCTCATTTTATATACTTTCATAGTTTAGTTCACTCATCTGTAAAAACTTTTCTTGCAACTTATCCATGTTTAATCTTGTTTCTGCTGCACAACAGGTAAGGTGGGAGGATTCATTGCTTCAATTCCTGAAGTCATTGTTGCTGGTCTTCTCTGCTTTATGTGGGCAATGCTCACAGCATTAGGCTTGTCAAATCTACGCTACAGTGAGGCTGGAAGCTCTCGCAATATCATCATAGTTGGGTTATCGTTGTTTTTCTCTCTTTCCATACCTGCCTACTTTCAACAATATGGCATCTCTCCGAATTCCAACTTGTCTGTGCCAAGTTATTTTCAGCCCTACATTGTGACTTCTCACGGGCCTTTCCACAGCAAATATGGAGGGGTATGCTTGTGTCATTCTTTTTTCCTATTCTGAATATCATGCTTGAATTTGTGTGTCAAATTTTGATCTCAAGATTTTCAGAAAAGATAAAAAGTAATCCAAAGGCCACTTTCATCTCTCTTGGTGGGTCATGGGTGTGGCTGACAAAACTGTTACTACATATCTATGTCCTAGATCTTGTGATGGTTTCTTATGTTTTTAAGGTCAATTGCTTATCATTCCGTAGTTTTGACCAAGATTTCTGCTTTTTATATGCAGCTTCTCTTTTGACAGAATTCTGCCTGTTCTTTATTTTATAATTGCTAACGTTTTTTTATATGGACATATAGAACATCTTGAATTCATGATGCAGTAAACTATTAATATGTATCTGGATATATAAAATAATCAAGTTATTTTAAATTACTTGGACTCCTCTATAGAATTTTTTCAAACGTGGAATGTCTGGTTTCTCTGAAAGAGCACTTGTTAATCTGTTCCTTTTGCAGTTGAACTACGTCTTGAACACACTTTTTTCACTACCCATGGTGATAGCGTTTCTTGTCGCTTTTATCCTGGATAATACTGTACCTGGCAGTAAGCAGGAACGTGGGGTATATGTTTGGTCCGAAGCCGAGGTTGCTAGAAGAGAGCCTGCTGTTGCTAATGACTATGAATTGCCCTTGAAAGTTGGTCGGATTTTCAGATGGGTGAAGTGGGTTGGTCTGTAAAAGGTGGACAGTAATAGATCATGTTAGAGTTAATTTGTATACATTGGGGATTTGTAGGGGTCTGGTCTATTTGTGTTGTAATTTATTAGATTGATCTTGTAGCTAGTTTTGATTCATTCGATACAGGTGTATTTTTTTTTTCTTGCTTAAAAGGTGAGAGGTTTGACAAATCATTTTGAATGTATATATACTCTTTTTCTTGTTTTTGCAGTTTTATCGAGCTTCATTGTAATTCCTGGTTGTAGCAAGCTATATATGTATGTATCATACTTGGTAAGTGTATTCATGGAACATATTATTCATCTTTAGGACAACTAAGGGGTTGTACTGTTGTTGATATGTCGCTAGTCTTGAAAGTTCATTGCGTGAATAAATCTGTTAGATTCTAAATAGAGCTCATTTTACAGTCTTCGTATTTTATTTAATTATGAAAAATGCTGACAAATGAATCAGCTTCTAAATCGATTTGCAGAAAGCCACAATCTCAAGTAATCCATGGCTTTCTAAGGATTGTCTCCGATGTGATGGAATAATTTTGCTCACAAGACCAACTACATGGATCTAAATTTAATGGTTCAGATGTATAGATTTTTTATTTTTAAAAAAATCTATTTAAATACGATTTATTAGTTTAAACTTTTTTATTTTTCGTAACAAGGAATTTTATTCGTTCCCTTACTCCAAAAAATAATAAAAGGAATTTTTTAAAAACATTTAAGGAAACAGTTTAAAAAACTCTGATTGAAAATATGAAGCATTCGCCCCACTCCCCCAAAAAAAAAAAATAACGAATTTTCGTTTTCTATTTTCAAATACAATTTCCATTCATTGAAACGTTGGAAATGAGGCACAATCAATTGGGCCTACCGGTGTAATTTTGTCTGCGAGAAAAGGGTTTTGATGCTTATATCTTTCTTTTCTTTTATTTTCCGATGAATTTCCTTAAATATCCTTTCTATATTATTTTCCTTTCTTAAATTCCTGTCTCGTTGAAATCTTTCCAAATTATACACCCCTTTTTCCAGGACCATTCTTCTCCACTCCCCCCCTTCTTCCTCTGCCACCCATTCTTCCATCACTCTCTTTCAGATAAACATGTCCACCATTATTTCATCATTCTCAAATGTGGCAGTAATTACAGTGTAGAGATCTTGTTATTAATGCTTATCGCAGTTTGGAACCTTGTTATATATGTACTTAGCACATTCTTTATTTGCAAAGCTGCCCCCTAAGGTAAATGTTGAGATGCTTATCAGTGTGTTTGTTTTGCTTTTTGCAATCAGTCTACCTTTTGCTCAAGTTTATATGAACATTCTGTAGCTGCGCAACAAATACATGATGTGAACCTTGATCCTATTGCAGAAAATTTTGACTATCTGATTGCGATGCTGATGGGTAAATAAAATGTGTTGTGGCTATTCCTTTGCAGGTTCAGATTTTGTGATTCAGGGAGTTTAACTTTTTCGGGTTTAGATGCTTACATAGTGGAGAAGAATAAAAGGGGGTGTATAGTTTGAAACTTGCCAATGAGATAGAAGAATTTGAAAGGAAAAAAAGAAAAAAAAGAATAGGAAGGATATTTAAGAGAATCATTGTAAAAAACAAGGTGGTGTATCTAATAATAAGTGAGGTACATATATCAATGACACGAGAAAATGTTTCCACTTGGTCCATGGAAATGGATAGGCCACATTTAGGCATAAGGCATATAAAACAGGCATCAATATTTGGCATGTTCCTGACCAAAAACAAATTTTGGTATTTCCATACCATAAAAAAGAATGTTCTAGCATGAAAAACATACAAAATAACATTAAAAATAATGAATTACATGATATTGTAAAAATTTGGCCTCAGATTCTAAATGTTTAGACACAACAATGGTCCTCATCAAGTTTACAACCCGTTTGATGTTGTCTTTGGTTGTCCTAACGCTGTGGCATAATCAATTTGGTTAAGGATAAATGTTAGAATTGTGGCATAATCAATTTGGTTAAGGATAAATGTTATAATTGTGGCATAATCAATTTGGTTAAGGATAAACGTTAGAATTGTGGCATAATCAATAATAATGTCTTCTGGTCTAGTTTTTCACCAAGAAAATGTTTCCTCGGGGCCCATGAAAATTTGAAGACCACATTGATGCCTTACAGATTTTTTTGAGACGTTCCAGATTGAGATAGCTATAAGTTTTTTATTTTTAATTTTTAAAATAAGACGTGTTTGATAAAATTAAAATTAAAATAATTTTTAACTTAACCTTAAAAAAATTATATTTAATTTTTAAAATAAAAAATATAAATTTAACTATTAATCATAAAAAAATATATTCTTTTTACATTTAATAATGATCTTTTCTACAATTAACAATGTTACTAATATTACTACTATCATCAACACAGTCATTACTATCAAAAACATTAATATTATTATTGTGGTAATCATTATTATCACCACCACAAACACATTCTTGAATTAATTATAATAAGATAAAAAAAATTAAAATAATTTTATTTTAAAACTAAAAATTAAAAAAATTTAAAACTGATCTTTAAAAATTAATTGTATATAAAACTTGCAACTAAAAATAATCTCAAATAACTCTAAATAAATCTTATAATATCAATTTTTGATATGTCCATTCCATACTAAAAATATATATTTTTTAAAACAAAACAGAAATCTTATATTAATGCATTGATAACAAAATCTTGTAGCATGGAATGATAGAAAAACAAAATAAATATTAATGAAGTACATTATATTATCTTTTAAAAAATTTGTTTGAGATCCACAGTCCTATAAATATAAATTTTTAGATTTTTTTATTTGTAGAAAATTTGGTCATTTTTTAAATTTTAAATGTTAGAAATGTGGCATAATCAATTATGTCTACTGGTCTTCTCTTTCACCAGTAAAATGTTTCCTCCTCACCCATGGAAATCGGAAGGCCATGCTGAGGCCTAACATCTATATCTTTGTAAGAAAATAAAATTTTCATGTGCCGCGAGTCAATTTTTTAGCAATTTTTTTCTCTTTTTTGAGTTTTTATTTTATTTTTTTTCCTTTTTTTTCTTTTTATGTTTACACCTCTTTTTACTATCATTATTTTGTTATTGTAATATGGTATATAATTAATATACAATATTATATAAAAATAATATTGATATCTATATAAGAAAATATATTTCTCTAACTAGATACATGTCATAATTTTTAAAAAAATCTCTCATTTTCTTTTTCTT
>JAMLFT010009942.1:0-12272 GCA_026544285.1 Pachyrhizus erosus
TTTATTTTTATATAAAAATATTTTATTCTCCTTTTCTTGTTATTATTATAAAGATAATAATATTTTATTTTTTTTTTTTATTCTTTATCCTTTATTTTAAAAAGTTTAATCTTTTATGTTATTAAAGTGAATCAAAATAATTATTTAAAATAATAATTATTTTTTGATTAATTTTAAGTTGTGGATTTTGTCTTGTTACATTTATGTATATAAAAAATAATAAAATTATAATAATCAAATAAAAAGATTAAAAAAATATGATAAAAATTGTGGGAAAAATGAATTTAATGAACAGTTAAAAAAGTATTTAGAGTAATTAACCAAATGCGTCCTCTAACATGGTTGAAACATCCATAAGCCCCTTCTGATCTGAAAGCATTATACATACCAAAAACTAGTCGACGACACACCAATCATATCATGAGTTGCATAACACTAAGTACATATGTGTAGGGGTAATAAGTTTCTATAACACAAGATGTACATCGACCTAATATCTTATAAGATGAAAATATACTTGAATAGCCCTTTATTTAACGTAGTTTTTTTTTTTTGCGTTATCCCAATTCCTTCTTCTAAAGAAGCATTATTAGCTTGACCATTTTTCAAAATGTTTTTTTTATTGTATATCACCATTTATAATTTGTTTTGATGTTAAAAGAATTTCATTCATGTTCTATTTTTGGACTATGAAACCTACTTTTATTATATGTCATTACTTCATCCTTTGTTTATAGTCACACCTTATATCTTATATGATGATGATGTTGATGAAAAAAACCATTATTTGAGACAAAGTACCTATGCTAACCAATTTTGCAACAAAGCCATCAGTGAATTACTTTGTTAAAGAATTAGAAGCAACCATAATCAATTAATAAGGATAATTTAGAAGTTCAAGTTCAAATTATGTTAAAAAAAGTTCATCATTTATAGATTGAATTATGTGCTAAGAGACTATTGAGCATAACATTATGATGAACTTTACCAATTAGCCTTGGACATGAAACAAATTGTTGTTTTATTGATGCCAAAAAGGGAAGAATAGAAGAAAGGAAGAAAGTATTGAAGAACAAGAAATTCAAGTTACGGAGAAACACATTTTTAGAGAAAGGAATGTTGACAAAAATTTCTAAAAATTGAATACTTCTTTATTCATTTTATGATTTTTTGCTCAAATAATGTTTTTATCTTTTAAGCTTTGATTTCTATTTGATTCTATGTATTATGTATTTTGAAATAGAAACACATCATCTTGATTTAATGAAATTATGATAGAAACTTTGATGACCTTGATCAAAAGCTTGTTTCTTATTATTAATTTTGATATATACTTATATACTCTAATATTTGTGTTAATTGAATGATATGTTTTTTCTTATTTGCTCTATACAACTCTATTTTTTTATAACTCTTAATATAGCTATGATCAAAACTAAGTTATAAAATACTAAATCATGACCTAATTGTTCTAGTTTAGCTCTACAAAGTTTTAATATATGAAAAATCTTTTAAAAAAACTTTGATATGTTTTAATCTTGATTTGGTACGTATCTTTGCTTTATCTAATATGAATTTAATAAAATAGAACTTTAGGATAAAGCAACTAAAAGCAACCTAGTGTCTTCAAACATGTTATGGTATGAACAATTTTTTTACTGACTTCGGTCCTTATTATAAGGTCTAAATTAAAAGTGTAGTTTGATAATTTTTTATAAGATCCAATCTAAAATTTATCGTGCATTAATTATTTTTTATAAAAATATCTTTTATTAAAGTAAGTTTTAGAATAACGTGATAATGAAAAAATGACTCATTAATGTTTGTTAGTTTTGTTTAATGAATGATTTTGGAAAAAAAAATATTAATTTAAGATAACTTTAATGCTTTCAATTAAATTAACCAATTTTCTTAATCTTAATGAATTAGTTAATTAGACTTTATAATAAATATTAGAGGTAGTAATTTATTTTAGGAGTGTTGTTTACAATTTACACTGTGTTATTTAATATCTTATATATTTATTTATTATCAAAAACAAGGAAGATTATTAGGTCATAGGACAATTTATAGCCCTTGAAATTTTAATGACAATAAACTATTTTAGAAAACATTTATGAGTTTTGCTAATAATCTTATGTAGGTTTCATTTTGAATGTAAGTATTAGGATTTTTTTATCAAGTTTTTGATCTATTAAATTGTTTTGTTTGTATCATCTTAGAAGGTGGTACTACTATGAGAAGAATAAACCCATTGTATAAGCTTTGAAGCATTTCAAGGAAGCTTCAATATTTTTGTTCTTCAAGTTATCAAATCAAAACCCTAGATATACCACCTATAACAAAAGATATGCTAAAAGATAGAAGTGATATACAACACAACTTGAGTAATAGGTGACAAAATACATCATCTAAAAAGTAGATACGCTCACTTAATATGGTGATTTTGCAAGGAAGAAAATATGCACATGATGATTTTATATTAGAAGCTAAAGACATGAACAATGTTTGACTCCTAAAAAGTCTATGATTTTGATTAATACAAAAATATTATAATTTAATTGACTAAAGTTGTATCATGAGCTTTTGTGAACTAGTTAAGTGTCCAAAACATAAACAAGGTAGTATATCTCACTTAGATGTAAAAAGAAGCCTTAATTGAACTAAGCATCTTACATGTTAAATATGGACATGCGTCCGATGTTTTCACAATATTATCCAAAGTATTATGCTAAAAGAGTTGTCCAAAACATGTTGCTTTGAAAAAGTCTTAAGTGTTCAATGCCATGTTTTTATTGTCCTTAAAGAACTTAAAACATTTTGTATTTACACATTTATTAGTGTTGCTCAGTCTAATTGATTAAAACTTTCACAATTTCAAATATGCCTAGTATAAATGTGCTTATACATCTTATCATATGGTTACTTGTTCTAATACGTTGAAAACTAATATTTGAAATTTGAAAAACATAAAACATATGAAGAACAAGTAAACTTCCTTATCAAAGGACCTCCTTGAGTTTAGAAGTTTGTGCAAAGAAAAGATAACAATAGGAATGTACAAAAAAAAAATATGTATTTTTGAAGCAATGTTAGCAAAAGTTAAGAAATAAATAACAAGAATGTTTTTCTCTCTTCTAACAGTGATTGTATTGTAACAAAAGAAAATGTGTTTGAAGCAGTCATGCATTTAATGAAAACTTAAAATAAGAAAATGTAAATGACTGTTCTTTCACAATGGAAATTTCAGCATTAAGGCTACATATGCTTGAAGTTGTGGAAATTGAAGATTTTTTTGCTTTGGTTATAAGAAAACTTCTTGCATTCAATATTCTTCAACGATCTCTTATTGTGACTAAACACATTTGTGCTTAGCCTTTGTCCTATTCTTAGCTTTGTTAAGTTGTTTGTAATTTGTACTTCATTGTATATCCTCACTTTGTGAGTTATCTCATATTGTAAAAATTTGTAAAAGCCAATAGTGACTTAGTGAGAGAAAAAAAAAAACTTGAGTTGCTTAATTTGGAATAAATTCAGTTGTAGTCAAAAGTGACATAAAAAATACTTAAGTTGCGGGTGTCAAAATTGACATAGAGAATACTTGTTTGTAATTATGTTTAGTTAATAGAAACCCTCAAGGTTGAGAGAGAATTGGATGTAGCTTAGGTTGAGTAAACTAATATAAAAACAAATGTGTTTTTTTTTTGTCTCTCTTCCTTTCACATTTTAGATGTCTGAATCTATTTTCAAACTATTTTTATTTAAACTCTTTGTCATTTTAAAAGGCATACAAAAAAGCTTTAACAAATTACACATACACTATTTAGCCTCTTTCTAATGTGTTTCTAACCTTTCACTTTATTAAATCTTATTTGACCAATTGGTGAAAGCATTAAATGTACCATTAAATGTTCTAATTTTCAAATAAAACTAATTATAATATCGCCTTCAATGATTGAATGAATATAAATTTTGAATGAGCAAACAAACTTTTTGTGCAAGATTTTCTAAGTATCTTTTTTTGTATTAACTACTTTATTTTTTAGTGCAAACACTAAGACAAAAACAATGTGCACTTGTTTATTAGGATGATTGCCTAATTACATTACCATTATGCATTTTTTTTTTGTGAATTTGTTGAGAGCTTGTAAAGGTTTTGTTAAGAAAAAAAACTCCTGTAAGCATATGAAAACACAAGTTAAATGAATACTTATGTATGAGTTTAAAGAGACTTGAAGTAAAAGAATATTTTAACAACTTTGGTTTATTAGTGAAATTCTTTGTGATAAGTCAATGATTAAACACAATTTTTAGGTGAGAGAATAAGTATAAACCTAAAATGTTATTCCTGTTTTCTTTGTTTTTTTTATTTGTTCAATTAATTGGAAACTTTAATTATTAGTTTCATCTGCGTCTTTCAAACCTATGGTTTTAAGTGAACCATCGTTCATATCACAAAAGTGATTAATTTGTTAACATAGAGATGAAGGATTGTAATGCATCAACATATTAAAAAAAATCATGTTTAATTAATTTGTATAACTTTAACGCAAGATCATTTGATGCTCTTTTTGTTCTAACCTTTTCAAGAGATAGATATATAAGAGTGTATCCAAAAATGCTAGTTCATACACTTTACTTTTAGAACTAATTTTTCCAACTACATTAAGTTTTTGAAAATCACTTTAACAATGCATTTACTTCTTGTTACAATATAACTTTGATCACAATTGGTTCACTTCTTGGTCATATCACCTAATAAAAAATGTCTTCACCACTTAGTCAACCCAAATATATATGATCAACTAATGTTTTAGTTTCATCATGGTTGTGAAATACAACACCATATTAACTTTTCATCCTTTCCCATTTGTCAAAGTCATTTTTGTACTATTTATGTTTGACCTTAATAATGATACCAATAAATTCATTCTTTCTACAAATGGCTAGAGCCTATTCAACACATCCTAGGGTAGCAAAGACTTGAAATTAAAAACAATTATTTGATAATGTTGAGATGTTCACATACTACAAATTTAAAAATAATAATTTACCATTTAATTATCTTTTTAATAATAGCTATATACTATGATCAACACTTTTGTTTGGAGGATCCACATCTAACCTTTCTATAGCAAAAGATTCTAAGACCAATAAACATAACAATACATTACTTTATATCAAGGTTAGTACAATAAAATGGTGTAAAATTATTTTTTTAATCCTTCACCATTTGTCTTACTAGTTGACATGTCCATTTTGTTTGACACCTTAGTCAACTATGTTAGGTATTTTTTCATATATTCTATTAATGAAAATACTTTATGAATATCTCACAATACATCACTTTAAAATAGAGACATTCTACATTTTCATTACTTTGAGAATTTAAATTTTGGAACTTAATTTTTTAAACTCTCCAAAAAATAGATTTGAAATTATAAAAAATTATGGCTTTCAAAATTGAAGTTTCAAAATAATTTTTTTTTTAATTTTGAGAATAAATTTTCTAAGTTCTTCTAGAACTTAAATTTAGAGGTCACACTATTTCTTGTAATTCTATAACTAAAATTTTATAATAATGATAACAAAAAGAAATATCACTCATAAACTACAAATACAAAAACCATCATGATGAAGTTAGCTTCCAAATCTAAGATATTGGTAGGTTATTGGTGGAGAAAAGGAATAGATAATGTTGCAAAAGTAAAGGAATTAGAATAATATTTTTTATTAATGGACTTAAGATAAAAAAATGCCATACAAAATGCTTGTGGTCTAAAAATTGTCTTTTTGTCTTTGTATAGAAACTGACCATCAAAAGTATCATGTTAGTCTTCCTACAATAGATAATGAAAGACAATAACCTTAATTTTAAACTCCTAGTCTCCTAGACTTCTAAACCCCTAAACCATGAAACCATGAAACCCTAAAAACCATTATTAGAAACCTTATATCCTACACCCTACACCTTATATCATACACACTACGCCCTACCTCTTATAAATACAATTGTCAAGACACTTCAAAATTGTAATACAAATATTTATTTTGATACATTTCAATTATTTGTTAAAATTAAAATTAAACAATAATTGAGCATTTTAAACAATAACCATTTAGATGTTAAAAAACATATGATAAAAATACACAAAAACAAACACACACAAAGACATACATAGACACACACAAAGAAACAAACACAATTACACACACAAAAAAGACACAGATATAGACACAAAAACAAATATACGCACACAAACACACATCTACACCTAGAGGCACAGACAAACACAAACACACACACACGGCAAAAAACCACACACAAACACAAACACACATAGACAAACACACATAAACAAACACACAGAGAAACATACACACTTACACACACAAACACACATACATAGACACACTCACAAACAGAGACTAACATACAAAAACAGACACACACAAAGACACAAACATAGACAAAGACACTCGTACACACAGACACAAACACACAGACAAACACACACAAATACAGACAAACATACATAATGATTTGTCCCAAAGATATAGAATTAAAGGTTTGGAAAACACATCAATTTGGACATCTACCTTTTCCATTGAGGCATAATAAGTATTTCTCAACTCTTAAGTATCATTAGATTTACCACCAACTTGACCTCTATCCTTGTGAATCTTGTCACTAATGCTGCATGAGAAGTGAGAAATCAAATAACATTAGTGGAGACTAAGATGAAGAATTATTTTATCATAAACTTACACGACCATAAATAGATGATTAATTTGAAATATACAAACTTACTTGTAGAATTTGATGAAAGTGTTAAGGGAATCTCGTGATCAAGAAATTATCTTCATGTCTTGGTACATAAATTGTCTGTCAAATGTATCATAAGAGTCTTCCTACAACAGATAATGAAAGAAAATATCCCTAACTTTAAACTTCTAGTCTCCTAAACTTCTAAACCCCTAGACCCCTAAACCGTAAAACCCCTAAAAACCCTTATAACTAACCCTATATCCTACATCCTACACCTTACATGCTAAACCCTACATACTAAATCCTACAACCTACATCCTACAACCTACATCCTACAACCTACATACACACTACACCTACCTCTTAAATCCTAATGGGCAACAAGAATCAAACACATACAATTGTCAACATTCTTCAAAATCGTAATGCAAATATTTAATTTGATACATTTCAATTATTAGTTAAAATTAAAATTACACAACAATTGAGTATCTTGAACAACGAGTATTTAGACGTTCAAAAATTTATGATAAAAACACAATTATCACACGACAAATAACTTCTCAAAACAAACAAAATAAATACACATCATACAAGAATAATGATTTTTCATGTTGATATAGACTTAAAGGTTTGGAAGACGTATCAATTTCGACATATGCCTTTTCCATTGAGGCATAATAAGTATCTCTCTACTCTTAAGTACTATTACATTCGTCATCAACTTGACTTCTATCCTCTTGAAACTCGTCACTAATACTAAATGAAAAGAGAGAAATAAAATAACATAGTGGAGACAAAGATGAAGAATTATTTTATCGTGTACTTACACGGACAAAAATAGATTATTAATTGGAAATAAACAAACTTACTTGTGTTGTTTAATGAAAGTGTTAGATGAATCCCATGGTCTGATAATTATCTTCTTGTCTTTGTATAGAAACTGACCATCAAAAGTATCATGTCAGTCTTCCTACAGAAGATAATGAAAGAATATAACCTTAACTTTAAACTCCTAGTCACCTAGATGTATAAACCCCTAAACCATAAAACCCCAAAAAAACATTATCAGAAACCTTATATCCTACACCGTATACCTTATATCCTACACTCTAAACCCTACACACTATACCATACACACTACACCCTATCTCTTAAACCCTAATAGGTAACAAGAATCTGACAAATACAATTGTCAAGACTCTTCAAAATTGTAATACAAATATTTATTTTCATACATTTCAATTATTAGTTAAAATTAAAATTAAACAATCATTGGATATTTTGAACAATACCATTTAGTTGTTAAAAAACTTATGATAAAAACACTCACAAAGGCGCACATAGATACACACAGAAATAAACACACTTACACACACAAATAGACACTGACACACTGAAGCAGACACACACAAAGACACATATAAAGGCACACGCACATACAGACATAAACAAAACTATATGCACGCACAAATGCACACACAAATACACACGGAGAAACAGACACACTTACAAACATAAACACACACACACATAAACACTCACAAACAGAGACTGACATACAAAAACAGACACACACAAAGACACAAACGTAGACACAGACACAGACACACACACACACAGACAAACATACACACATCATGATTTGTCCCAAAGATATAGAATTAAAGGTTTGGAAGACACATCTATTTGGACATATACCTTTTCAATTGAGGCATAATAAGTATCTCTCTACTCTTAAGTATCATTAGATTCGCCATCAACTTGTCCTTTATCCTCTCAAATCTCGTCACTAATGCTGCATGAGACGTGAGTAATAAAATAACATTAGTGAAGACTAAGATGAAGAATTATTTTACCGTACATTTATGCGACCATAAATATACTATTAATTAGAAATACACAAACTTACTTGTAGTTTTTGATGAAAGTGTTAGGGGGATCTCGTGGCCAAGAAATTGTCTTATTGTCTTGGTACATAAATTGTCCGTCAAATGTATCATAAGAGTCTTCCTACAACAGATAATAAAAGAAAATAACCTTAACTTTAAACTTCTAGTCTCCTAGACTTCTAAATTCTTACACCCCTAAATCGTAAAACCCCTAAAAACCCTTATAACCAACCTTATATCCTAAACCCTACACCATACACCCTACACACTAAGTCCTACAACCTACACCCTACACACTAAATCCTACAACCTACACCCTACACCTTGAACCATACACACTACACCCTACCCTTAAACCCTAATAGATAACAAGAATCAGACACATTCAATTGTCAACATTCTTCAAAACTATAATGCAAATATTTGCTTTGATATATTTCAATCATTAGTTAAAATTAAAATTGAACAATAACTGAGTATCTTGAACAACAAATATTTAGATGTTCAAAATCTTATGATAAAAACACAGTTATGACATGATAAACAACTTTTGAAAATAATCAAAATAAATACACATCGTAGAGGAATAATGATTTGTCACATTGATATAGACTTAAAAGGTTTGGAAGACGCATCAATTTGGACATATACCTTTTCCAATGAGACATAATAAGTATCTCTTTACTCTTGAGTACCACTGCATTCGCCATCAACTTGACTTCTATCCTCTTGAATATTGTCGCTAATGCTGAATGAGAAGAGAAAAATAAAATAACATTAGTGGAGACTAAGATGAAGAATTATTTTATCGTGTACTTACACGGATATAAATAGATTCTTAATTGAAAATAAACAAACTTACTTGTGGTGTTTGATGAAAGTGTTAGAGGAATCCCGTGGTCTAAAAATTATCTTCTTGTCTTTGTATAAAAACTAACTATCAAAAGTATCATGTTAGTCTTCCTACAGCAGATTATGAAAGAAAATAACTTTAACTTTCAACTTCTAGTCCCCTAAACTTCTAAATACCTACACCCCTAAACCGTAAAACCCCTTAAAACCCTTATAACCAACCCTATATCCTAAACCCTACACCCTACACACTAAATCCTACAACCTACACCCTACACCTTGAACCATACACACTACACCCAACCCTTAAATCCTAATAGATAACAAGAATCAGACACATACAATTGTCAACATTCTTCAAAACTATAATGCAAATATTTACTTTGATATATTTTAATTATTAGTTAAAATTAAAATTAAACAATAACTAAATATCTTGAACAACGAATATTTAGATATTCAAAATCTTATGATAAAAACACAGTTATAACATGATAAACAACTTCTGAAAACAATCAAAATAAATACACATCATCGAGGAATAATGATTTGTCACATTGATATAGACTTAAAAGGTTTAGAAGACGCATCAATTTGGACATATACCTTTTCCAATGAAACATAATAAGTATCTCTCTACTCTTGAGTACCACTGCATTCGCCATCAACTTGACTTCTATCCTCTTGAATCTTGTCGCTAATGTTGAATGAGAAGAGAAAAATAAAATAACATTAGTGGAGACTAAGATGAAGAATTATTTTATCGTGTACTTACACGGACATAAATAGATTCTTAATGGGAAATAAACAAACTTACTTATGGTATTTGATGAAAGTGTTAGAGCAATTTTGTGGTCTAAAAATTATCTTCTTGTCTTTGTATAGAAACTTACTGTCAAAAGTATCATGTCAGTCTTCCTACAGCAGATAATGAAAGGAAATAACCTTCACTTTAAACTCCTAGTCCCCTAGACTTATAAACCCCTAAACCATAAAACACCTAAACACCAACATCAAAAATCTTATATCCTACACCCTACACCCTACACCTTATATCCTACACTTTAAACCCTACACACTACACCCTATCTCTTAAATCCTAATAGGTAACAAGAATCTGACAAATACAATTGTCAAGACTCTTCAAAATTGTAATGCAAATATTTATTTTCATATATTTCAATTATGAGTTAAAATTAAAATTAAACAATAATTGGATATTTTGAACAGTAACCATTTAGATATTAAAAAACTTATGATAAAAACACTCACAAAGGCGCACATAGACACACACAAACAAACACACTTACACATAGAAATAGACATTGACACACTAAAGCAGACACACACAAAGACACAGATAAAACACACGCACAAACAGACATAAACACAAATATACGCATACACACACAACACAAACAGACACAAACGCACTTACAAACATAAACACACACACACATAGACACTCTCACAAATAATGACTGACATACAAAAGCAGACACACAAAGACACAAACATAGACATAAATACAAACACACACACATAGACAAGCATACACACATACACAAGTCAGCAATGTCTTCTGTATAGAATTGAATACTAGAGAGGATGCACTTCATAGAATATAAACCATATTATATTCCAAAAAATATACAAGGACTTAGGGAGAGTTTGTGTTTTTTTTTCATAACAGGAACAACACTTCTAAGATACTACTTACTTATGTTGGTATTTTTCTGACTTCAGAATCTGTGTCTGCACAACGTGGAAGATACATTATCACGCTATCTCCCATGCACAAAGTTTCTCCACTTGGCAATACAAATGCAGCTGGCAATTGAAGAGAAAAAAATATACTTTAGAATACATGAATGGCAAGCAATTCAAAGTTGTCTAATGAAACATATTTACATGGTAGCTTCGAAAAATTCCCATATAGAGTTCGGTCCATTTGTTTGTTATGTACACAACTCCCATGACAGCCCAGTGCACAATACCTAGTGACATAAATCATCCGAAACTTCAGAAGCATCTCATGGACAGCAAGACAACCTCTTCTACTCTGAAACTCAACAAGAGAACACACAAATTGATCAATTTGCCTCAAGATAAGCATTAGCAACTCTGTTAGACTTCTTCCATCTTCTCCACTAAATATTATTTTTTAAGTGACGAGGTCATGAGTGATTGCTTTGGACTTTGTTAAACCAACGAAAGTTATGTTTTTTTGTTTCTTTTATTAAAATTGGTTTTGTGGACAAACAACCCATTGAAGACTTTAGGTGTTTAGACCCGAAAACAGAAAAAAAAAAATACAATAAATAAATAAGTTATAAATATGAAGAGAGATATGATATAATATAATATAATAAAAAGAGAGACATAATTTATGAATTTTCGGCTGGACTCTTATAAAAAAGACAGAAAGAAAGAAAAATAATATTATTTAATAAGTGTTTTAGTACTTAATGTAGTTAGATATTTAAAATTAAAATTATTTTTTGATCATTTCACGCCAATTGATTTACATATTTAATAATTATTTAATAGATACTTATTCATATTAAATAAATTACAATCTTGTTTGGTATGTATCCAACCCACTTAGCTTGTTAGCTAATGGATTGGTCTCTAGATTTAATAATGAAAACTTAAAAAATATTTTTTTTTTAAATTAAAAAATATCTAATTAATAAAAAATATAAAAATTGTGAATTAGTGAAATAGTAAAATTTAAAATAAAATATTATTTGCATCAT